>OX451217.1:114876863-115144705 GCA_949628195.1 Phasia obesa
ACAGTATTGAATGTAGAAAATTGTTTGGAACAGATCTTTATGGCATTTTTATGATTTTCAGAATTAAAAAAAGTAAGCAATAAAGGAAAAGTTTTTTAATTTTTACGATTTCAGTAGAAATCTGATAAACGATGAAATGCTCCTTTTCTGTTGGCTACCTGTCGCCCTTGCTTCATTTTGACAATTGCGGCGGCAAAGTAATAAACGTTCATAAATTTGCGTGCACGCCGAATTGGGTTTTTCCGCTGGCTACCTGTAAAGATTGATTTTTTGCATAGCATTCCTTAATGTTTTTTACGATTCTTGGGAATAGGTAAAAAATAGGACCACATTAAGGGTTGTTCGAAATTTTAGTATCATTATTTATAAGAGCTCCTTGAGCCATTTCTATTCATTCAACAAGTGTTTGCGGGTAACAGAAGCATAATTTTCAATCAGCCATGAGCAAGAAAACTAGAACATTTTTATGTAAAAACAATGTATTCAGAGCAACACTTCGTTATTCAATAATAGAAAATGTCATAAAAGAAAATTCCAAAGTTTGTAGTTTATAATATTTATTTATTTCGTTATTTTATATGTTGTAATAAATTTAAATAATAAAATATAAAATAAAAGAAAATACATGAATAAAACAATGAAATGCATTTCGATCTATTCCATCGATTTGACTTAGTTACATTTTTTTGTCAATTGCCTTCGGCAAGTAACTTGAAAACTGTTTAACCGATTTAAAAAGATATGTAGCTTATTGTAAATCTCATTGTGTTTGCCCTAAGGACCAGGATCCACTTTTTTGCAAAAGGGAAAATAAATAGCGTTAATTTTGCAAAAACTGAAAATTTGTCAATTATTTTCGATTTAAACGCTTTTTTTCAGATTTGGGGCCTATGCGCTACGTGTTAACGTTGTCGAATTCGACTAAAATTTTGTGGGTGGAAGTTTCTCATCAAATCTAACATTAATCCGACATGCACCCCTTGAAATGGAAAATTTATGTTTTTCACACATTTGAAAACCCGCTATAATGCGTATATCAAGCAAAAAAACTAAAATTTTGTGAAAATGAGCGAATTCACTAAAATGTGAATAAATTCGAAAAAAATCAATCGATTTTTAT
Organism: Phasia obesa; assembly: GCA_949628195.1. Lineage (NCBI taxonomy): Eukaryota > Metazoa > Arthropoda > Insecta > Diptera > Tachinidae > Phasia > Phasia obesa. Next base: position 114,877,984 of record OX451217.1, read on the forward strand.
GGTCGATATCTCATTTTGTTGCTATTATATGTCGCTATGCGATAAAAAAATGAATCTGGAAGTTTTTTGCCGTTTTCGATTTTTTATGATTTTTTTTTAAAACGAAAATTTTTGCCATTTTTACGTAAAAAATATATTTTTTTCTTAAGTTTTTTATTATAACTCCGATACTATTGATCCGATTGAAACGCGATATATAGACGAATTAAAGGCTATGCAAATCTTAATTTTTCTGAATTTATTTTAATAATATCGGACTAGTAGTTTTTGAGTTATCATTAATTATTTGAAGAAACGTCTCAAAAAAATTGCAATTTTAAAAAAAAAAATTTTTAAAAAAAAATCTATCCATAGAATTTAAAAATTTTACCATTTTTGTACAAAGGTAGTCATGATACATCAAAATTATATAGTGGTTTTAAGAGCACATGAAATTTTTTTTATTTTGTTGTGCTGTGTAATAAATAATATTTTAATAGTTAAGTGTTAACCAAATGTGTTTTATTCTACACGAAAACAAGTATATGTATGTATATTGATTACTAATTTTAAATTAAGGAAATTTCTGTAAGAACCCGCATGTTTAATCTAGAAACTGACAAATATATATTTTTTTCAAATATATATTTGAAAAAACAAATTTCGTTGCAAAGCAGTGAACATTTTTATCTGATCGCCCTTAAATATGTTGTTTTAGTTACTTAAAAATAATCTACTACCAAACACGCTATTACAAAAATTGTCATTAAAAATAAAATTATATAATTAGAAAACTATTGCATATTTCAAGGCGCTAAAATAAATATAACACTGTTTTGTATCCAACAGAAATGTAACATAACATCAAACACAACATAATGTTGTCGTGAAGTAAGTTGCCATGTATTTCTTTGATTTGGATACAGGCACGCTAGCCAAAAGAGGATGCACAAAACACTAAGGTAGTGGCGGGCAATGGATTGAGTTATGAGTACCAAGTAATGAGTATTTTATATTTTTTTTTGAGTATTCACATTGCAGTACTCAATACACAGAAGTTAGTTACTCGATACTATTATATTTATAGAAACAAATTGAAATTTTACGAATTCATTAAAACTCTGATTACCAGAAAGTATACATATATTTTGTAAACAAAAGTATTGAGTATTCAATATTGAGTAGTATCGAGTAATTAAAAGTAGTAGAAATTGCCATTCGTACATTGAAGATATTCAAATGGGTACTAAACCTGCATATAATTAAAATTATATGCCGGGTCTGTACATGAAAAGTTTGTTGCTGATGCAGTTATTAATCGATATTGGATACCTTTTTACCGTAAAATAACTCAAAAGAAAGCAGAGATGAAACCACGAATGTTTTCATTTAAATGATGCCACTATTTTTGTGGAGTCTCTACAGTAGAGCTGTAATATATATTAATATATTTTGTTTATTATTAATATATTATATTGAATATTTAAAAATTTATTAGTCGAACTATTTATTTTACATACAGATGAAATGAAGTCAAGCTTAACTTCGTTTTATTCTCTCTAAGGAAGAATAATTTAAATTAAAAATTAGTTGATTGATATTAAAGAAAAATTGGAAAAATTTAATTTTAGGCTCTAGCAGAATGGAATGTATTTTCTGGACAGCTACTTCTGCCATTCATTCTGCAGTGTCTAAAATAAATTTTCTCAATTTTTCTTTTTCTGTACATAATTTCATTTTGATATGTCAACGTTATGACCTGTAGAGACTCCACAAAAATAGTGGCATAATTTAAATTAAAACATTCGTGGTTTCATCTCTGCTTTCTTTTGAGTTATTTTACGGTAAAAAAGTATCCAATATCGATTAATAATTGCATCAGCAACAAACTTTTCATGTACAGACCCGGCTTTGTTATATTTTAATTATATGCAGGTTTAGTACCCATTTGAATATCTTCAATGTACGAATGGCAATTTCTACTACTTTTAATTACTCGATACTACTCAATATTGAATACTCAATACTTTTGTTTACAAAATATATGTATACTTTCTGGTAATCAGAGTTTTAATGAATTCGTAAAATTTCAATTTGTTCAATTTCTAATTTCTATAAATATCATATAAAACTAAAATTATCGAGTAACTAACTTCTGTGTATTGACTACTGCAATGTGAGTACTCAAAAAAAAATGTAAAATAATCATTACTTGGTACCCATAATTCAATACTTTGCCAGCCACTACCTTAGTGTTTGTGTGCATCCTCTTTGGACAGCTACTTCTGCCATCCATGCTGCAGTGTCTAAAATTAATTTTTGCCAATTTTTCTTTAAGATTAATCACCTAATTTGTTATTTAAATTATTCTATTTTAGAGAGAAGATAAGCTGGACATCAAATTTCATCTGTATTATGGTTATTGTATGGTTAAAAATAATATATTATTTTGTAATATTTATAAAACTTTGGGTGCGGTTTTAAGTTTATCAAAAATTGTATAGTTAAAACCAACCATGTTGCATTTTTTGTACGTAGTAACCAATTAATGATTGAATTTTAAACTAAACTTATTTATCGTCACCAAAGAAGTGTTACAAACAACTAAAGTTTGTTCCTCGCAACAATATTTTGTTACAGACAGTCTTATGTTATATGTAAAGGTAATCAGCGCCTTTTATCTCTGGTACCATAATAGGTAGACTCTTGATATTTTCACAGAAGATGTAAAACTGTTGCCACTGTTGTAGCAACAAAATAATATATAGATTCTTGAAATTTTGTACAGAAGTTGTGTTGCCACGGCCGATATGACAATTACTAAAAATTAATGGGTGTTCCGACAGTGACAAGTTTTTCACGCCTAGTGACTTATTTTTTTAATCGTAATAGGTAGACTCTTGATTTATTTATAGAAAGGGAATTGCCATGGCCGCTTTTTACGTAAATAGCCTTATTTTATAAGCCGTAATAGATAGACTCTTAAAATGTTTACAGTAGATATGTTACTTCGGCCGCTATAAAAATAACTAAAAATTGAAGGGTGTCCATTAGTGACATGTGTTCACGAATATTACCTTATTTTTAGAACCTCAATAGGTAGGCTCCTGATATTTTTAAAGAAAGTGTAATACCATGCCTGCTATAACAATAATTACTAAAACTTAAAGGGTGTTCCAATAATGATGCAATTTTCGCGAATATGACTTTCATTTTAAAATTATAGGGTGCCCCATACAACATAAAAAATTAACAACATGAATTTTTAAGTTGTACTGAACATAGTACGGCATTCTACGTATACATCTCTCTTGCCCTTATCCCTAGACTCTGGTCGCATGTTTTCTGGAGTCATGCAGCACCGTTTTTTTTCTTAAGTTTGGGTATAAAAACTAAACCGCAGTACCTTGGTTCAAATATAGGATTCATTTTCCTCTTATTTTTTGATTTTCAAGGGAACGTAAATATAATTGCACACAAAGGTTGCCGATTCAATAACACTGAAAACTTGACAGAACCTTTTATTTTCGTAAACGGAAAATTTTGGACAATATTTATAAAACTCTACAAAAATAGATTTTTTTATATAAAACCTATGTTGCAACATCCTCACTAATTGGCCAGAGACGCGTACCTCTATACAGGATTATTAAAATAAGAGTCTTAAAATTTGGTGAGAAATACTTTGAAAATAAAAGGCAAATTCGAACAAAATATTGTTAGAACGTTGACGACGTCGCCAAAAGCCTTTTTCGCGGATTAATTAATATGTCCACAACTACAACATTGAGGCTGCAAAAATTTTATTTCGGTGGCTTTTAGAACAAACTGCATGAGTGAAGAAAATCTTGGTGGTATAGAGGGTGCAGACGGGTACTCCCCATACAAAAAATTAACAATATTCGTATATCTACAGAAGCACACGGAAATCCAATTGAGGTTTGCATCCAATTCTTATTTGTTTCAGCTAAAAATCGGCATTCTGTAAGCTTTATTCTACTTAGTCTTATATTCAAAAAGGAATTGCTTAAATGTATTATTGAAAATTTGAGAGTTGGCTTTGGACAAACCAGTGCGTTTCTTTATTTCTTACTTTAAATTGGTAACTGTTTCATCAAAGGTTTCCACATTAGAATTAAAAATACCATACATACAATCGACTTAATAAAAACAACGTTTGAGTTTATTCCTGCAAAATTTAAATAGTTATATTACACTAAAATATATAAAACAATATGACAGTATATTTTATCACACACGATTTTTCAAATTCTTGTGATCATGCTCAGGTACATTAATTATTATAATACATACAAATACCCATATCCAGGCGTGACGCATGCATGACTCACGGTTAACAAATTCTGACACTTGCAGATTTCTAATAAAATACGCAAAACAATGACAACAACAATAACAATACAAGTATTAGTAGATTCCGCAAAGGGCTTTTTGTTGATAAACTCAATGCGTGGGACTGTTACTAATTCGCAAATAACTTTTAGAGCGCTCCAATGCGCAACCTATTTTTTTTACTAAGCATTCCTCGCAAGAATAACTAACTCATCAAGTGCGAAACTTCCGTTGAGAGTTTTTTGAAGGCTTATTTTGACCATTTTTGCGTTATTGTAAGTAACCGGGGTTATTACTTTTATTTTGCTTTACAAAAATAATAAATGATTTCTGCAAAAAAGCAAACAATTAATTACAAACTGACTGCATTATTTGTCACTTGAAAAAATTGATGAACAAAAAATTCATGTCATCTCCGTTCTTAATATTTTGCCCGCTACTGTGACATTGTGCTACCCATTGCAAAATTAAAACATTTTTGTTATGTTTCAGTTATGGGCTCTATAAAAGAAATTATGGTTTGAAGCACTAACTAGTTTTATAATTTTTATATAAAACTATAGAAGCTTGTCTGTAGCTTCAACCAAGTGTTTTTAATGCTGGTGTCGCTTTTATTTATCGTTTGTTTAAGATTTTTTTTGCTTTTGTTTGTTGTCTTCTGTTTATTTTATTCATTAGAACTTGTTTTTTGCTTTTTTGTTGTTTAAATTCTTGGCCTTAAGAGAGCCGCAAAAATAACATGAAAGAGGAATATTTTAATGCAACAACGGCACCGGCACCAGCAGCACCAACAACCATCAATTAACAAATTTTTAGTTTCCTTGACAAGGTCATACGAAAAAGACGAAAAAAAAAACAAAACTTCTTTGATACTCACTAACATATGAGTGTTTTATTTTTTTGGTTAAAAGTTTTTAAAGTTTTTATTTTGTTATTTGTGTACCCTACAAGCAAAATTTAATAAAATGAAATCAAATAAAATGAGAAATGAATGAAAGTCTGTTTTACCCGGCGTTGCTTGGGTCTTTCTGAAAACCTTTTACCCATTTAAATAAATAATTTTTAATAATTTTTAAAATGAAATGAGTAGTTTAGTATATTTTCTTATTAATGTCGATATTGAAGCAGACCACTTCCCTAATGGATCTCTGTTCCCCTTCCGTTCTCAATGATTTGGGCAACCGGATTGTAATTTACGGTAACCTTACTTTCTTTGAGTCACGTGCTATCACCAGCTTTTACTCATGACTTTAGTGATTTCAGACTGCCGACTGGCAAATTTCGGCCTTCTTTCTCATCCCGGAGTCTCCAGTACTTGCTAGCATTTATGCAAGGCCTCGATCCCCCATGGCATCTAGATTTAACAAGTTTCTGCCCGTGGTCCTAAGTCTAGTTTAGTCTAGCTTGCCACTACTGGACTTTCACACAATGACCGACACAGCCTCTTCTTGGCACAGCCTGCAAGAATGATCTTCTGGGAGTTTTAGCTTGGCTAGAAGTTTCCTTGACCTGTCACTAACGTAGTTATCCAGTTTAAGGTACTTATATTATATCTGAGCACCTTACCGACCTTTCTGCCAAGGGGCTCTTTAAACTCAATTGGAGCAGTATACTAGGAGATGCAACACTTGCTTATATCTCATCAACAGAGCTACCTATTAGTCCAATCAATTAAGTCTTCCACCAAATATATGAAATGATAAATAATTTTTAACAATACTGTATATTGCCTTTTTCCTGTTTTCTTTCCTCTGGTTTTCGAAACAGCATAACCTATTGCATCTTCTAGATAAGATTCTTTGTGTCAAATTTCTGTAAAAGGTTCAACAAATGCTCGTTTTTCCCTTTGGAGCTCGAACCTAACTCACAGACTGAAAGACCAGCATACTTCCAAATAGCCAACCGGGGCACCCAAATAAAAATAAATTACCTTTAGGGTGATATAGCAACGACAGTATAAAATAGTGATGTGTACGAATGCATATTTTTGCTGTTGTTTTTTTCTGCTGTATACCAGTATATGTTTCGGTTTTTTACCGTTTAATTTTATATGAGTACGAAATTCAGTGTTGTTAACCATCCAAAACCTAATAGAATAATTTGGACAATCAAGCAATTACGGTGGAATCCTTGGTGTGTGAGTCCGACTCGTACACAAGTACTTCTTTAATTTAATTTTTTTAAATATTGCAAAATGTAAATTTTGCCTCTGTCAGGTCTACACATTTGTGCCAGCGGTATTTTAAATTATGGATACTACTACTAATAGGGTTGGGTTGGTTAAATAGATGCTATCTACAACTAAACACTACCCAAAGTAGATATATGTATGTGTGCGAAGAATGATAAAGAAGGACGTCCAATTTTTCTTTAAAACATATAAAAAAATATTATTTCAACTCTATTAGTAGTCAGAGAGAATAAACGAACCTAAGCCTAACTTTAACAAAACTGATTTATATTAAATATGTATTTTTTTTCGCCAGGTGAAGAAAGTGAAGAAAAATAATTTTAATTGAAACAGTGCCGCCCCTAGGGCACAAGCTTGTGTGAGAGAGAAAGAAATATCGCCATCGGTGTTATGGATAGGAGCACGAATATTGAATATTTGACGAAAAATTCGAATGTAATGCTTCTTCAGAAAGTTTCAAAGCTCACTTTCTATTTTGCTCCTTCTAGTTCTTCGACTGTGAACTAGTTCTTCTAGTTCTTCAGTGAACGTGAGTATGCTTGAAGTTAAAATTCAGATTCTAATGAACAAGATATTAATGAGAATGAAGCTGACAAAACGATATTAATTTCTTTTCCTAAAACAGTAGACTTTATAAATTCGGATCTATCCTCTTGGTCAGAATTCAAAAATAAAGACGAGAAGAATGAGTTAATTTTTAAAGGTCCCGCCCATGTGCACCGGAATAATTTTTCTCAAAGAAAGTCAGATATTTTGTGCAAATTTTATCAGAGTAAATTATATTTGTAAATAAGATACCTTTAAATGCAGCGAGTTTTTCCTCAATATGTCTACATGTATTATCGGGACATATACATATATATACCATAGTGCGGGGGCTAAAGTTTGGCATTTTCTGACAAAGTTTAGGTTGCAAAATTGTTTGAAAGAATTAGTTGTAAAATGACAGCACAATACATAAAACTAACAGAAGACAGAATTTTGAGAATTTTTTAATGTTGTAGATTTTTTACTACTTGATTATTACATATCCACAGAAAATTTCATATGAATCTTTCAATTTAAAAATTTGTTATTGTTTTTATAGAATTTCATATCTATTCGTGTTTTTAAGGTCATTAAAATTTAAAGGTAATAAAAAGCATTTATATTTAATTTTCTATCCAACGTTTCGTTGGGATTTTCCAACATCTTCAGGGATAATTTTTGTATTGAAATCTGGTAACAATGAATAAGAGAAAAGCTTTATTAAACAATTATTATAAAAAAAAAAAAAAAGCTTTATGTAAAAGCAAAATTGAAATAAAACATCAAAATCACAATTCAACTATTACACTTTACCTTTTTGGAAATTTTACACTTATATTTGAAAATTACATACACTTACATTTGAGAATTACATAAAACATATAACTTAAAAACACAGTTGGAATTTAACTAAAGTTTAAACTAAAATAACACTGTAAGCTGCATTAGTGTTGTCTTTGTCTGTTTGTCTATTTTGCTGTTCATTGCTTAAATTTTTTTTTGCTTATTTAATAATTTTACTTTTCTTAACTAGACCTGTCAGCACAGCCACTAGTGTAGCTATAGGGGTCCACGCTAGGAGATTAAATCTTCCGTACAATGACTTCTGTAAAAGTTGTCAGGACGAGTAGGAGGAAGAGAGGAGATGAATCACCTCCTCTGTCACTGCTCAGCCCTATCCCCGAAAAGGGTTGCGCTACTTGGCAGCCCGATACTGCTAGACCTTGCAGACCTATTGGGTTGCGATATTGAAAGGATAAATTCATTTATCCGGATTTCTGGATGGTTTTCGCGCCTAACCTAGAGTGTGGATCTGCAGTAATCTTCCTGCTCTTCCCTCTTTCGGGCATCACAACGGGACCAAAAGGACCCAACTGAGTCGGTTCTCCTCTACACAGAGCCGGCGACCCGTGCAACCTAACATAAAAATCAAACATAAATTTAAGAAATCCAAGCTCTAGAAGAATTTGCAGGTGCTAGGTAGCCAACTTTGAGACCATATAGCGTCACCCCTTTCAGGCGGATGGAACCCAGCGTCAAAACTGAAGCTCAGATAATCCTCTGCTATGCTTGTGTCAATTGGTCTAGCCCTTTACAAATGGCTGTTATTTCCAAAATATTTTGATTCTGCCCCACTGTGCGATGTAACACTCCATTTTATAATAAAATTAAAAAATAAATTAAAATGTATTTTAAATCCTCCATAACTTTTTTACTTAACAAACGATTGTTACGTTTCATAGCAAAAGTTTAAGACCTTCTAAACAAAAAACAAAAAACTGCGTATCAAATTTCCGATCCAAACAAAAGTTTGACCTGACCGCCTTCCCGTGAAATAGTCCGTGCTGCAGTGAAGATTAAACATGATCTCATTTTTTTTCTTTTTTTTAAGACAACACTACCTTAAAAATTTGTTTGCTTGACTGCATAAAACACTCAGAGTCTTTGGTGGGAATCGAACTCACAACCCTCAGACTGATAGACTAGCGAGCGCACTAACAATCAGGCACTCATCTAGAAAACGTAAATCTTGCAAAAGAACATTATAAAACGTTTTAAATTTTAGAGTATTATTTATTTTGCCGACGTATGACCAACCAGAGTCACACTTACTTCCTTTCACTTTTCATAACTTAAAGCGCAATTTAAATTCGTTAATACCTACCTATTTGCTAATTTGTTTTTGTGCTTGTTTGGTTTTAGCTGCACACATGATTAAGTTCCAGGAATGAAAGATCTACACACACACAAAGTGTTCATATTTTGTATTCACATGTTAGTATTTTCAGATTTATTTCAATTTCAAAATTATTTTTGCTGCTGTTTCTGTTTGATTAAACATTTTCTTAGAAATACTTTTTTATGATATGTAGAGAGTTGTACATTTAAAAAAGTTGAAAATTTGCTTAAATTATTCTAAACCAAGAAACACAAGCTCTTGCATACATAAGTATTTTCTAAATAATTTACAACTTACGAGTATAATTAAAAATCTAAATAAACTAAATTATAGTAGTTATTCGTAATTTAAAGATCTTTTAAATTTTATTTAAGGTTTTTTACAAAATTTGTTTGCACTTGTGGTAGTTAAATATTGTTTTTTTGTTTGTTTTTGTAAACAAAGGTTTAATTGAAATGACATCAAGAATTTTTGCTTTACGTCAGTCTTAATTTTTTTTACACAAATATATTTTTTTTTAATTTCTAAACAAATTCGAGTTTAATATTTACATTAACAATAAACTTAAAATAAGTTATTTATTTTTTATTTACTCTAAAATATAAAACTCAATATGAGTCAATTTTTATAATTGATTTTAGCTTAAGGTAACTTTTCGATACGTTGTCAAATATTACTTACAAATATTTATTTAAAGGGGTTTCTTATTGCAATTAATCGATTTTGAAATCTTGTCTAATCTTGTCGTGAAGCTTAAGCTGGCTTAAATAATGGCACAGTATGGTACATTCGTTAAAGTAGTAGCTTTTTAAGTGGCTAGAAATAATTGATACTCTTTTGGGCCTTAAAATTACAGACAGTGTGGAGAAAAAGTACCATTTTACACAGTACAATAACACTGTGGAACAAATTCAGGTCAGCAAAAGTTAGGTCGATTCTGAAAGTGAGGGGTGAGAATAGGGGCTAAATTAGAAGACCCGTATCGCGGCGTTTGTTTATGTTAGTTCGAATTTTTTTAATCGACATTCGAACTTTTCACTCAAATGCCGATTTTCAGCATATAACTCGTCGAGTAATTGATATTTTTTAAATCTGTAAAAGCCAAATTATTGCTAGAGACCTGTGCAACAATTAAATTAAAAAAAAATTGATTTAGAAAATTTTTGTGTTGCTTATGAAGCAAAATGTTGGAAAAATTTAAAATTAGTCGACGAGTTATATGCTGAAAATCGGCATTTGCAAAGTTCGAAGATAGATTAAAAATAAATTCGAACTAACATAAACAAATCCCGCGATACGGGTCTTCTAATTTAGCTTCTATTTTCAGCCCTCACCCTCAGAATCGATTTAAGTTTTGCTGAACTGAATTTGTTCCATAGTGTAATTTTAGTAGGGGTCTCGTTTTATTTTTTTAAGCCTTTTGGCGTTTTAAAATACATGCAATAATATATTTTTTGTTAGAGACCTGAGTAGATGGTTTCCTTAAAACTGTTCCTTAATATTCTTTGAATTATGTATATCGATTACTTTAATAAATATTACGTGGCTTTTTAAGTGACTCTTCTCCCTAAAACTTTTCATCATCAATGTTGGATCTGTAGTTATTTAAAGCATTTGAATTGCGCTTAAGTGTTCCAGTCTCACAGTCGTTATAAGTTTTGGCCAACACTTTGGGCGTATGATTATGAGCGATATTGTTGCGATTTAAAGTGCCGGTTTTAAAGTTTTTCGATGTAGGCGAAGAGCACATATTAAAGCTCGATTGTCGTTTTACTTTAGGACGAACATCATAAATCTAAAGGAAAAAGTTAAAATCAGTTAAAACTCTTATTAACAAATTAAGGTAATAATTTTAAACAAAAACTTACATCTTTGGTGGGTAAACTTGAATACTGATTGGGATATGAATCGTAGCTGGTGGGAGAGGGTGTATTATTTTTCAATAGATTTGCTGGTGGTGAATAACGTCTTCGTGTCATCCAGAATGTCATGAAGATGGTCAATATATATAGTAAAATTACTATAGAGATGATAGAAACTAAAGTAGAAGTAGAAGCCATTTGCGTACCTAAAAATAAATAAAAAACATAAACTTTTAGTTTCATCTAAACATATTCTTTGCTTTCATCTAACCTTCACATTCGCCTGGCACACAAGCAGTTTTCTCGAATTCTTCACCACGACATTCCGTGACACTAGGCTCTTCCACTAGGCATTTGCGATGTCTAAAACGTATGCCATCTTTAGTGCAATCCGACCATTCGGACCAATTACTCCAACCGATGAAATCTGAAAGTCGAGCAAACATTCATTAGCATTTTTCTTAAATGTAATAAATTTAACAAATTTTACCTTCACAGGGTTTCATTTCACATTTTTCTTCATCTATTGACCTTCCATGACACATTTTGTCATGACCTGCTAAACACTTACGGGTTCTTTTCTTCAAACCCACACCACACGTTACTGAACAGGGAGACCAATCAGTCCAACAACTCCAATCATGCGAAGCAACTACTTCATTGAAACTGGCAGGCGGTTCTGGACAGGGGTGGATATTACAGGCTCTGCTTTGTACATGTCTACCACGATGTTTACCATTGGCATCATAACTACCTCTATGTTGTATTCCTCCACCACAGCTCACATTACAAGGTCCCCATTCACCGTGCTCAACTTCATCTAAAACATTTGCTTCATTGTGACGATGGCAAACGCCATCACGGCACATCCGATTTTCCGTTTTGGCCAAGGAAATGTGCATGGATGCTGCATCTGGAGTGCTGGCACGACACACAAAACGAAAACGTTTCTCTGTCAGTACTGTGGAACCATCCGATTCATCAGTCTTGTTTTGTTGTATTAACCAAGGAGTCCAACCACTGAGTTTTCTGACCTCAGGACATGATTGCATATTACAATCTTCATAGTCTATATTACAGCCAGGACATTCCATGCCACCATTTTGTGGTTTAGGATCATTGCATTCCCGACGACGTATACGAAAACCACCACCACAAAACGCACTACACTCACTCCATTCGCCCCAAGGACCCCAACCGCCATCGGTGGCCACCGGCTTAGGTGCTGGACAAGGTGGCAAATGACTACAATACATTTCAGCTCTTTCTGGACCAATACAGGTACGACCACCAAAGGCAGGCTTTGGATTGCCACAGTAACGTCTTCTGGTCTTAACAGCAATACCACAAGTCTGAGAACATGCTGACCAAGCCGACCACTCGGTCCAGCCTCCATGGACGGTGCAATTGCTTACCTCGGTATTTATACCAAAACATTCATTGCCCCCATTTTGTGGTCTGGGATTATTGCACTCTCTGGTTCTACACATGCAATCACCATCGCTTTCTCCATGCTTAGCACACTTATACCATTCGGACCAAGTGGACCAGGCTCCATCAACAGCTGCTGTTAATACAGGGCATTTCAATGTTTGCGGTTGCAACCAGTATTTAGTCATTTGTTCGCCCAAATATTGAGCTGTACATTTTTCCACCAACTCATTCCAACCACAATAGGGATCCATGGCACTAAGACAAGATGCTTTGCTAACATGTCGACTGCAATGTTGGGCTGGTATGCGCGTCAAGGATTCTTGTGAACCCACATATAAAGAATCAGTTACTTTTAAAAATTCTATTTTCAAAATATCAGCACCTTCGGTCTGCCAAACTTCCACAAGACACGTCTGGGACGGTGAGGTTTCTGTTTCGTGTTTCAGCGACAATTTCTTAATCATATGCTTGTCAGTATTGATGAACAAAACACTGACTTTTTCCGTTTTAGTATGCAAAATATCCAGGGCAATTTGAGAAAATCTTTCTAGTTTAGTGTAGTACAAGGGTTTTTGGGTTAGTGGTTGAACTGCCCGATCCATTAATTGATATTTTGAGGATTCTAAAAAGTGTTTCGAACGTGTGTTTGCTGAGGGTATTTGACACTGAAATTGACTTTTGTGTTTGGAGTTAATGGGCTTCCAGACACTGTCGACATGTTCTTGATGTTTAAAGGGACCATCGAAAGCTTCATTGATGGAGCTGAGATTGTAGGCACATACAGCGGAGCCATGAATGCTATTTCTGTAGTAAGAAATAATTAAGGGATACAAATAGTAAATAAAACGGGGACCTTTTTCTTTTTAAGCCTGTCAAACTATATACATACATACATATGTATATACATACATAAATACTACGTACATACATACATACATACATACATACATACATACATACATACATACATACATACATACATACATACATACATACATACATACATACATACATACATACATACATAAAAAAATGTTGCAGAAGTAGTACTCTGTTGTTATTGTGGAAAAACATATGAAATGTGTCTGGCAACATTTTATCAAAACAAGTGGGTAATATTTCATGCCGAATTTTTCAAACAGCTGATCATTTCTTAAACAATGTGATCGCGAAATAGACACCACATTTTAAATGTCAAATTTTCCAAGTGAAATAACAAATGTTGTTAAGCGTTTTCCACAAATTCGAATAGAGTACCAGGCAAGGCATATTAATCAGGTAGCCTCACTACTGAGAGGAAATATTAAGGCGAAAATCATAAATTTTTTTTTTGTATGTATTTTGACAGTTAAACTTACAATTTTTACCCTTAACTGGAAGTTGAACTATCAAACTCCATATAAAAAAAATTAAAAAATTTTCGCCTTAATATTTCCCCTTCGTAGTGAGGTTACCTGATGAATGTGCCTTGGTACCAGGCTTTAAACAAAATAAAAAATGTTGCTTCCTATTTCCTCATTCAAAAATACTTACTCTGGAGTACTAAATGTAGCATATAGAACATTTTCTTCATCTGAATACGTCATGGCTTGTATTTCGTCAAAATAAAATGGATATTCTCCGGGTAAAGAACAGTTTAAGCGAGCCTTTAAATATGAGGTCCAATTATCTCTCAAAATTTGGTCACCACCAGCATCATTTTTACAAACTCGAGCAATGCGAGAATAAATGACCTAAAATAAAAAAGGGAAATTTTATTTTGATTATAATTCAAGGATATAAGAAAACAGCTTTTAAATTTAATTTATATGTATATTTTTTAATGTCATGTAATATAATGGAGTTTGACAGTTAAAATACGATTTAAGGTAAAAGTTTAACTGTTAAAATCCACATAAAAAACTTAAAAATTAAAAATGGCAGTTAAACTTTAAGTGAATACAGCTGTCGGAGAGTAAAATTTACTTTTGTGAAAACTGTATTTATGCGATCGGAATAGCTAAGTTTATCATCCAATATAACACCCAAAATCTTCATTTTATTATCATATTTTATTTCAGTATTCATATCAAAACCCTAATCACCTCGGGCAAGGGTGCGCCGAATTTCATTACCCTTATTATTTCCTCTCCGTAGTGTGGTCACCTTTTTAAATATGCCTCGGTAATCTAATCGCTGTTTATTATCACACTTGTCATTTGTCATGCTCAATTCTATGAGTAAAAAGCCACTCCATTAGTTAACAATTGGCTAGTCATTTGATTTTAAGTTGGATATTTGATTTTTTGTTGTCTTGCAAATTTCATTTCATTTTTATTTGGACGCAGGTAAAATATTTTTAAAAGAAAAAAATACCATAATAACTTAAAGACTCTTGTTCTTCGAATGCAGCCGTTTAGAAAACAGCTGAAATGTCTATGTATAAATGAATCGAGGTTTTTATGTTTGCAAGCTTGTAGTTTATAGGAGGTCTATACCGATCTTTTTGAAAATTTTTATTAATCATTAGAATTTTAGAAGGGTCTTGCTGATAACAGGGAAAGTAAAAAAGACATTTATTACAGATCCGGGTCGAAGGAAAGTCCCCTAAAAAGTAATTATCTAGTAAATAAGAGCGGAATGGGTTTAATCAGTTAACTTATTTTAATGAAATTTAAAGCATAGATAAATCCTCACCTAGAAGGTGCAATAAGTTATTTAAATGAAATAAGCTTTGATAGATCCTTATTTAGAAACTGTATAACTTTATTGCTTTTTTCAAACCCGGTCCCAGAACGTAGAAAAGGAGAAACGAGTAGATAGTGCGGCTAAACCAGTTTTAATGGAATGTGCAATATAGATGAAGCAATAGGCAATACCGCTTCTAAAAACTATTACTAAGACGAAAAACGTGCAGAAAATGAGATGAACTATGTTTGACTCATCAATAGATTCTTATCTGGAAGCTGCAATCAGCTATGTCTGTTTTTAAAACTTGAAACCCGACGGGAGAAGGGTGAATAAACTGGGGTGAACCAAATTTTACGAAATTTAAATATGAATAGACTTTATCTAGAAGGTGCAACGCCTGTGAGGGAAAATTTATATGAGAAATCACGTGTTACAATATCCGTTTATTTTAATCTCCTAAACTGACGAACTAATTTCAGTGATCATGGGCTGATTAATCCGACAGGTAGGGCCATCGTTGAGATCTAAATAAGAGATTTATCTGAAACTACTAATACGATGTTTCTCCTATGTTGAGAATTTACCCAGCGGGGTTTCAATAGCTATAGATAGTTATCTAGCTCCCCAGAGCATAGGGATACCCTAAGGTCAAATTTGGACAAGGACGGGAAAAAAGCTAACAATCTCTAAAATTTTGCTAGTAAAATTTTAAAAAACAATGGCTAGCACGTGAACAGCTTTGTTTAGCGTGCTCATATAAAGAAATCTAGAAATTAAAAATTTTGACATGTCCGTACAGCCAAATATCAGGCAACTCACTTAGTACGTTCATTGAAATATACGATAAAGTTTTGACAAGTTAAAAAGAACTTGATGAGGTCAAAGGACATGTATATCAAAGGGTTCAGTTATTAAAATTTTTTACGAGAAAATTGTTATGGAAAATCTATCGGTAATATAGATTGATAGATGACAATGGAGATTAAACACAGTCTTAGAACTGGTTAGAAATTCTCCGTTGCGTTCCTGTTGAATTATTTAGACAACAATAAAGTTAATCAAGGATTTTTTATCACTTTTTTCAAGAACTTTATGATTAATTTTAGGATACCCAGTGTGAACTATAATAATTTCATGTGAAAAAGATTGTGGCCACCCTTTTTTATAAATTACGCCACGTAAAAACCGTTAGCGGGTGTTGACAATAGACGAGAGCATTAGAAAGCTAAATGTAATATTTCACCTTATGCTTTAAATATTTAAATTAAGAATTCATCATTACTGACTCGTCAGTACTTTTTTAGCCCATTTCTAAACTTAATTTGGTACAGTTCGTAATAAATAGGAAAGAGATTCAATTGACTTTTCTTCGTTAAAATAGCTCCAAATAACTACAAGCGGATTGATCTATTGCCATAAAATAAAGGATTATTTCGCCCATTATTGGGTCTGATCAAAACATTTACTCTTATTCTAGACTTTTAGTAAATCATAAATAATTCATTTTCATCCAAGAGATGAGCTTTAGCTTTAAGTAGATCTTTTTACTATTTAATTACGACCATTAGATGAATAATAAAACATAAAGGAATACCAACCTTGCCATAATTCATATACTCCACAGCTGGTTCTCGGAACAGAAAGTAAACGAATTCGCCAGCTTCAAAACTGCCGACAAATTGAGGATTATTAAGCCAATCATTATTGTACTGCTTAGTTCTGATAACTTTGTGATAGTTGAGCTAAAATTTAGAAACGATAAAATAAAAATTATAATTTATCAAGTTTAAAAATCATGTTTATTTAAAACTCACCAGATTTTGTTGCACATCTGATTTTAAAATTGCCGCATCATTGCCTGAAAAATCGGTGGTGGTGCCCACAAACATTTTGTCATCTTTAGTCATCAGACTGGTTATATTCGATTTGGGATTAAATGGACATTTTCCCACACCACTGTCGTATCCAGTGACTGTTAGATTTTCCATCTGTGAAGACAATTTAAAATGAATTTGAAAAGATAAATCTAATGAAATGCTAGTTTATGTTTATGTTTATGATTATTAATTTATGACTGTAATTACAAACTGAAATATGTTATTAAATATTATTGTTATACACAAATTTGAATAATAACTTCTATGAACAATTAGTTCTTAAAGTTTAAAGGCACCACCAGTAACCGCAACAATAAAAATTCAAAAAATAAAAAAATAACAAGTTAATTGCAAAATCTTTATCTTTTGGTTTCTTAGCTATTTGATTGTGTTTCTTTTTAAATCTTTAATTTTGTGTTGGTTTCATGTTGTATGAGTTAAAAAAAAAAAAAAAAAAAAATAAAAAAAAAACAAATAGTTGCTGGCAGTTTAAAGCCCGACTTACCTGGCGCCATGTACAATTTGGATTGAAAGCATACGTCCCACACGCGTACAATAGATTCTCACCATAAGTTTGCAAAACGCGCACGTAATTACGACACATTTGCTCAGATTGGCCTTTTAACTGACACATTTCGATTTGTACTGATGTTGCCTCCCAATTGGCACGTTCAAGCAACTCTAAATCGAAGGACATACGATATAAAACATCTCTGCAAAAGTAGCAAAAACAAAAATTTAAATAAGAAATTGTTTTATAATTTATATGAAAAAAAATATATTTTTAAATAAACTTAAAAAAAACAATCAAAGTAAATATAAATAAAAACGTTTTGTAAGAAACATTAACGGAAACGTCATCGTTTAATGCCATACAATTAAAAAATGTAAAAGTTACGTATTAACTTAAAAACAAATAGTTGATGAGTTTTACTTAAACGCGATTATAAAACTAATTCCCACTTTGGAAACTTTTTTTTTATTAAACCAGCTCTCAGGAGGTTTCAACTCCTCATGCAAAGCATTTTACAGGAAATAGAAAAGGGCACATGGGGTGTGGCGTTTGTGAACATTCGACCAATCGACCACAAATGGATGGTCTCTTAATGAAAAAGAGTGTTAAACACACATACTAACGGGTATCTGGAACAAAGCGCCTGATTTCATTACAGCACTTTTCTTTGTAGTGATGATAAAAAAGAAAAACACAATGATTCGAAAATCCATTGAGGCAGATGTGATGAGATTTACATCATTATTTGGTTTTTTGTCTTAAAACTATGTTAAAACGATGCATGATGGTCGTACCTGACGGAAACTGATGATACTCTTACGTGAGCACTGAGTGAAATTTAAGCGGATGATAACGGCCCTTATTCGGTACATATCACAACAAGTAGCAATCGATAGATAATTGAACCGTGGAACTATGTTCTTACCCATTGTTTAGGGGCTTGGAGACCACCAAACTTCTGACACTCAATGGTTCCTTATGTTGAGAGTACAACAGCACACTTGATCAAACTTGAAAAATGCCTGCAAACATTGGTCCAAACCATAGCCGCCACGTGTACCCCAAAGTGACCTCACCAATAACCGATTACGTTTGGATACTGGTCGGGCTACAGAAGACTTATATACACAGACATGTTCTTCTAGATTCAGGTTCCAGGAAACCCGGCGCCTAGTGCCCTACTAATACCCCGGAAGCATTGTGTCAAATATGTCAACAATGACAATTAGTGTCCATGGGGAGAGCCTTTGTTGCTATGTGCAACAAAATGTAGGGATTTTAAAACATGATTTATAACACCATGCAGGTTAAGCAGGCTACCATGCTTATGCAGCTCACTGGGGTCCATATATTGGTCCGTTTGTGTTTATAGAACCATGCTCAAACTTGTTAAGGAGTTGGAGAACATTTTAAATCCCACCGCATCTCTGGCGCTTGCAGCCACAGGCACATGTTACTCCCCTAAGGGTCTCACCAATAATGGTCTCGTGCTATCAATCCTTTGGACACTGGTTGGACCTAAAAGATCATTGCACGGGTTATTTCAGGCAACGATCAATCCCCCATATACCCCGTAAGCATTAATCTCGTGGGAGCTACAGTAGGCAATGGTCTTAGACATTCTACTGTCAAATGATGTCTGTTACACGAGAGAAAGTAGCTTCATTTTTTTCCAATTTTTCGTCACTCAATATTTTGTGGTGGATTAAATCGACGATTTCCAAAGGATTATATCATAAAGATAAAAGTACCTTAATTAATGGAATCATTTGTGTAGCTCTATCCTTCAAATAAATAAGGCCTATTATTTTGTTCACTAAAAAATTTTAAACAAACGTGGGAGTCAACATGTAACCTCCGAGGAATTTCATTCTATGAAACCGCAAGAAGCATGGTCAAGTAAGTTGAGGTGAATAAGTAACAATCCATATTAGACTTCCTGAACGAGGTTCATCATTTGTGGATATAAGGCTACGGTTATATTTCTCTGGTCGCTCCGGTAGACTAGTAGGTAGCATGCTAGTTTATCAGTCTGTGGGTAGTGGGTTTAATTTCTATCAAAAGACATAAATTATAAATGTATTGTAAAACTAGTTATCCCCGGTGCGCACAAAACAAACAATAAACACTTGGAAGAAAAGTATGGCCAATCTTGTACCCGAAGACGCCCACTGTTCTGTTTCAAAAAACAGACTAATCTGTTTCAAAAAACAGACTAATCTGTTTCAAAAAACAGATTGGATAGGATCCAATCTGTCCATATAGGATACGATCCAAAGGTACCACTCCCACTATCCTAATCCAGTCTGTATTTCGCTAGATTATGCACATTAGTATTAGGGTTCCTTGTGAACATTTTTATTTTAATTAAGATAACTTTGTATGGGAACTACCACGCTCACTTTCCCGATCCAGTCTAACTTTTCTTAGACTATTAGTATGACGGTTACTTGTGCAAAGTTTCAAGACTTTACCTATTGTATTTTTCCAGGTACACGATAATAATTGTTCACTTTGTATGGGAGGTATCACGCCCACTATCCCAATGGAAGGTACCAAGCCTAATGTTCCATCCAGTCTGTGTTTTTTTTTGACAATGCAAATTATTGTAGTATGAAGGTTACTTCTCAAAGTTTCAAGACTCTACGTATTACAGATCCCCAAGTAGACGATAATAATGGTTTACTTTGTGTGGGAGGTACCAGAAGGGGTTACTAAATTTCAAAGATCTACCTATTATTTTTCTCTACCTACTTAAAAACTGGGCATACATTTTGGATTTTATTTATATAGATTTTAAGTAATAAATAAATAAATTCCTCTACCCAATATTTGATTTATTTTTACCGACAATTGAATTATAGTTTTTAATGTATTCCAAATTTTTCGTTATAATTTTTCGTGGCTATATCGAAATGCCCATGATTTTTTAATGCCTAAAAATACCGTCACCGTTTTGATTTTTCCGTTTCATAGCGCAATCGTTTGTTTATTTTCGATTTTATTATTTAATTACAGCCAACGAATGATAATAGAAAATCATGAGAAAACGTCCATTGAACTGCAAGGCAAACAGGTACATTAAACGCCCATCAACAAACAAAAATACAAGCCAACTGGACAACCGCAAACAAAAACAACAACAACAAAAAGGTAAATATTCATTCATTTTTTCAATTGCCATTTCTGCCCATTATTACCCCAGAAACATTGTCATACTTGCCTGAATGCCAGCCAGCAACACGAAAACATTTTTCATTTCAAACCCACAACAAATCTCTGCTAGAAAAATTAAATCTCAAGCGAGTAAGTCGTAATAACTGACGGTATCACGTGTAATGTGCAACGTGTGTATTTAACAAACAAGTGATTGTGACAAGATAAATACACTGGCGCACTCACTCAATATATTTTTAGTTTTTGATTTTATTTTCAAAATGTTAATATTTTTGGTGAATTTGCGTTAAGAACACACTGTGGTATGTCTGTGCAAATGTAGCCCGAAGTTAAGTCGCCAGCCAGTCGAAACGAAAAAAATAAAAATTATTAAACTAAAATTAATAGAAATAAAAATAAAAATAAAACGCCCAAATTGTTTGGTATCTTAACGCCCATATAAGCTGCTGTTTAACAGCTGAAAGAATTCTTTAGCTTTTTATTTTTCTGATTATTTAATATAAAATTTTATGGTTTTTTATTTCAAGAAATTACGAGAAAAAAATCAAACTGGCTACACAACAGCAATAACAAATGGCAAAGTCGCAAATAATCTAATTGTTAGCCTGCGGCACGCGTCTATCAACTGAACTGCACTGAAATAATTTTTCAACTCAAAATTGCGTTTTTCTCACAGCAACTCAGACAACTGTGCCGCCAAAGAACTTGTACTCACATGTATTTGTCAATTTTTTTAATTACACTTTTCATCAATTTTGTTAATTTTTAATTCAGTTTACATAACATTACAACACAGATGTTTAAAGTTGGCATGTTGCGGCTTAAACGGCCGCAAACACAAAAGTATGGCTGCAGTTGCTGGGAAAAACAAAAACATTGTGCACCACCTATGTAAACACTTGCACCATGACCCATTTTTCTGTGTTTTACATGTTTATTTATGCCGAAACAACAAAAGCCACATTACAAGTGGCCGTTTTTCTCTCTCCAAAACACAAACGTTCCATGTTGCATACAAAAGTTATATGCATTTTTATGTTGCCGTCTTGTACGTGTATGTACGAGTATTTTTCTTACACAAACACCGTCAAAGTGGTGCAAGCTCTTTTAGGTCTAAGCGTCGCATTTTTATATGTTTCCTAAAGTTTTCATACACTGAACAAAATTTAATGTAACATTTTAAGGGAACTGTTTATTATTTTTGAATGCATCAACCATTAATTTTAAAGAGCTTTGTGCAAGTAAAAATTAGTTATTTTTTATTACAGGATCCGGCATTAGAAAGTAACATTAAGTAGACCAGAGATGTAGCAGAGTAGTGGGGGACGCGTCTTTGAGTAGCTCCATACTTGTCTTTTTTCAGTGTACACTATGGCGTGGTCGAGTTAACATCGTGCGTTCGCCGTGGAACAGTTTCTTAAAAATAGCGGATCTCCTATTAATACTCAACGCGCATTTCGTGTTCGCTTTGTGCTCGGGCGACGGGACCCTGTTTCCGATAAGAAAACAATTTATTCTTGGGACCCCCGGGGGTTCCAATTGTCACTGCAGGAATATGGCAAATGCTTTGACGCGGTTCACTCGGGGAAAATAGGGGCGCTAGGGTTCCTAGAGCCTAAATCTGGAAGAAAAGGTCTGTTGTTTTATAACACGGGTCCTCTTCGAGGCCCGACCAGTGTCCAAAGGACTGGTACCACGGGAATCGGTGGCCCCACAGAGAGCCTATCCTCTCTGTGACCGGTTATTGGTGAGGTCCCCTTCGGGGGTACACGTGGTGGTTGTGGTTTAAGATCGATTAAGTAGGTAAGGTGCAAGGTCGATCAAGTGTGCTGTTGCACTCTCAACAGACGGAGTTTGGATAGACTCCAAACCCCTAAGCAAGAGGTTATAATGTGGATCTAGGCTTGCCTTGGAAAGGCTTGCCATATTATATAAATTGCTACTCATTGTGACTGTATCACACACTAAAAGCGATTGGTGGCAATCGTAAAGTGTTGTTATACTACACAATGGGAGCGCTAGTCTACGCCTAAGTTTCACTCGGTCGTAAGACCACCGTGAGGTTAGGCCGAGCAGGCAGGTACTCACGTTAATATTCAAAATTCTTGGGTTTCTAACTTTCATCGCGGCAGTCACTAGCATTGGTGAAATAAATGTTTCCTGGCAATAAAAATCCAATGAAATTAATTAATTAATTAAACTTTATTATTTAGACAATTGACATTTATCTTCTGCTGATAATGTTGACATGAAAATTAAGGTCCGTCTTGCTTACTTTTCGGGTGTGATTCTCAGTAAGTAAGGGTTTTAACGGCGTCTTTCCTCTTATATTAAGCTTTATCTACTTTTGTATATTGAATAACAGCCAAATTTTTTTCAGCAAATTGCCAAACAAATATTTTATAAAATATTTTAACATAAATGTATCATCACATATGTACATATGTATATGGGTATTACAAAAACTTGACTATAATGTCGAACCAGAGCCCAGCAAAAAATTACGTTTACTTGGAAGCAGGTTTGTAAGTGAGAGAGAAATATACGCCTGCTTCAGGAAGGTATGATTTTTGTTTGCGATGTCGCACTTGGTAGGTCTCTTCGCTTCACCAAATTCTTTATAAAAACTTATTCGCTTACACACCTGCTCCCGCGTAAGCGAGAGAGGATGCAGTTTGTTATTGTTGTCTTATAATTATAGCATTCTCGAGTGCGCTCATAAGATGCGCTTATGAGAACTCCTATTGAAAGACATGAGTTTTATTTTACTGTTTACCAAAACCCAATCATTTTTTGCTGGGAGGATAATAGAGGTTTGAGAATCAGCCGATAAGACTACATAAAGAAATACTAAAAAAGCTTCCGAATAACAGTGATTTAGGAATTGAAGATGTTGGTTTTCCAGTACAGGGTACAAGAAGAGAAGAAGTATAATCCTCTTTCTCATTGTAGCATCTAGAGTCAAAAAAGTATCAATTACCTCGTCACGTGGCATTCGCTAGCTCATCTGCAAATCAGGTGCTAAAAATGGTTCCATACCACAGCACTAATCACATTTAAGGACATCTGGCATTTTAGAACTAGATGTTTTGTTGAGGCACTAAATTTTTGTGGAGAACCCAATTAACAAATAGGGGTCGGGTCAAGTATGAACATATCTATTCGATTTCCTGTAGTACATTAACCGCTTTGGCTGTAAAACGATTTAGTCATGTAGGGGGTATAAATTTCATTTAATTCACAAAATGCCCTCTCACGAGTTTTATACACATTTTGTCAGCTGTATAAACTAATGCTGGCAAAGTATTGAGTAGTGGGTACCGAGTACTCGATCATATTTTTGGGTACTCAATACATAAAAGTAGTTAATCGATACTTTTACGGTAGTATTTAAGAAATAAATTTATAAAAATATTTGACAACTACAACGATAAATTTTCTCTGCTAGTATGTAAACGGAAGTATTGAGTATCCAATTGAAAAATATTGAGTTGTATGGAGTAATTGAAAGTAGTAGTATAAACACAATGTGTTTGCGATAAAGGGGTTTGATATGACGGAGCGTGGGCTTCATGAGAAGGAAGATCTCGCGGGGTGCAGTAGTTTATGAGACCAGGAATTACATCTGTTGTTCTTAACAGGATTGGATATTCCTAAAATCTATGGTACCATCACCGATTCAATCTACCTGCTGCTTTTAGTGCCCGCTTTCTACTGATAACTAGCTAAGCTTTGAGAAAAGAAGCTTTGTAGTCGTAAAGCTAATAGCTCATTTTTTCAATATTGCCAAATTTCGTAGTCCCTTCTCCATAATAAAGGTTTTGCAAGGAAACTAGTGCTTCACAGCAAAAGTTTTTTTTGATTACTGCGTTCACACATCTTGGGTTAATGCCCCAAATCGCAGTTGTGACAGTCTTGCATACATAAACTTCCGTAGTGGTTTTAATTTTTCTTGTTTGATAATTCATCTTTCACAACAACTTGATTTCACAGAATCAAACAGACCTAGTGAGATTCAATTTTGTTAATAAAGCAAAAAAAGGATCTTGAATTTCCTAGAAAAAAGTACAAGCTCTCGATTTACTTCAAACCAGTGCTATAAATAGATTTATATGAGTAGTTTTCCATCCATACAACTTAATCAAAACCAGCCTGGCCTTTTTAAAATGCTTAGAACCGAACCAAAATGTTCAATAAACTTGTATACTGGTAAATTGATTCAAAGTTGTGGGGGGAATTCCCTTGGTCTTGCCAGAGACCTTCGGGATCAGAAAAAGTCCTCAGTTAAGTTTTATTATTCTGTTTCGATTTTCAAAAAAAAAAAAAAAAAAAATATATTTTCTGACCGTTCTGGTTTGTATACTGAACCTCTGCTAAGAAATCACTTAAAAAGGGTACTAGTAGAGGACTACTTTCATGTTCCTTCTTCTAAATACATATCTATTATAGGCTTTAAAATCAACACTACGAATCCCAAAGTTATTAGCGTCTTAGCGTTTATACCCTAAATACCTATACAACTGAAGCAATTTCAGAAAAAGTAATTGAGGTGAGCGCATTATGATGGGTGATGATCACAAAGATGGCCTATTTTAAGGCGTACAAATAAAATTTGTGAAGAACACAAAAAACTTTTTCTTTAAGCTATAAAGGTGGGTGATGAATATGCTGAGCACATTTAACAGAATTGCATTCTTGACTTGGTCTTAACTTGGTCATTAAGAATAATATTAGATCCTAGCTGGCAGGAACAAATTTACGGCTCGATGTAGCAGAGTGCAGTCTTAGAAGTTAGACTTATACCGGCTAGCGATAACGAGCGTTAAAAGATTCCTAGTTAGATCTGGTCTCAACTAGCAAGCTGGCTAAATTAAATCGAACAAAAATAAGTTATACTCCATTATGAAAAAAGTTACTAGCATGTGAACTCTAGATAGCTGTCAACCTTCCGTTTTAATATAGACTTACCTGCACATATGTAGCTCTGTGTGGTTGGTAATCTGTTCTCCACAAATAAGTTTTATGATTCTAATTGGGAAGTTTTATGATTCTAATTGGGTAAAAAAAACAAATAGGACTTTGAGAGTCCGAGAAGAAGCCTTGCTAGAGTTTAGGGAAGAAAAAAAACTTTTGTTTTTATTGGCCATTAAAAAAAGGCTATTGCTTTCGGCAGAATGGCCAGATATACATATAAGTTAACTGAGGTAATGGAAGCAACTTCTGGCCAAGATGAAAAGGATAAAAAACGATACTTGCGAACTGTGCCTGGAAGAGGCAGAGGTGATAGCGTATATTGTGTATTAATGTACAGCACTGACTGAACATTAGGCTTAAGAGTAAGGACACATATTAAATGTGGTTACTATGAGGGGCAGTTAGCCTTAAAAGAATGGTGTGCCATTATAATATAATAATTCGACTGTTATCATTTAACAGTTTTAAATTTCCATGGTCGAAAGTGAAGGCTAACGACAGCACAAGGCTCAATGGAAGGTAACCGTAAATTAGCAGTCCAGAAATCATTTGGATACGAACGTTTCAAAAAGGGACCTATAAAATATCATGTTACACAAAAATCAATAATATTAAAATTCTTTAAAAAATAATTTATTTAATTTATGATGCAAAATCAAATTCTCAATAAATCGCTAAAACGTGATAAATCCAAATTGAATAAAAATTCTTTCCCATACAATAAACTGCTAACAATGTTTACAATAAATTGCAAAATTAGAAACCACTTAATTTAATTTTTGTGTTTGGTTTTTTTTTTTGCAACATTTAATATTTATTATTATAGTAAAATAAATAATTTACATAATACATATATTGGTTTTAAATAAATAAAGAAACCATAAGAGTTGAATAAATTTTTGTCAAATAGGTACATATAATACGAGGGTAGGTCAATATGCCTTTACAAAATCATATAATCGCTATGAATTCAAACAAATTATTTTTTTTACTAAAATGACAGTTTTCAGAAGATAACTAGTAAACTGGTACAGATTTCTGGAAAATCGATCATGGAGTTTATATTTTGTTTTTATGGTATCTTAAGTACAGCTAAAATAGCAAAAGGTATTAGTTATTTGTATACGTCAAAAAGGTAGATTCTGATGATCCTATTCTCTTGGAATTTTTGGAGGACATGGAAAAACTTTTTCGTTGATAATAAATTTTTATTTTATGTTTTTTCTGTTATTATTATTAATAGACTGTTTATTTGCCTTTTAAGTAAGATGACTTCATATTTAATTTTAAAAATAACTATTATATTTCTTATTTTAAACTTAATATGTCATAAATTTCCTTCATCTTGTTGCATGGTTCTTATTTTATTCTTAGATGATGAATATGTCAACATCTTTCTTTAATCACATTGATTCCAGAGAAAGCAACTTTAACATGATTAGAATATTGGCAAATCGCAATAGCTGTCTTAATATTTTTCACATTAATGCTCAAAGTTTGTTACCTAAAATTGATGAATTTCGTTATTTATTTGAAAACTCTAACATTCATGCTATATGTGTCTCAGAAACATGGTTCAATAAAGAAGTCGATGATGGTGTTCTTGGTCTAGATGGATATCGTCTTTTTAGATCTGACAGATCGGGAAATGGTGGTGGTATTGCTATTTATATCAGGTGTGATATTAATAGTAAACTTATAATGAGTTTTTGTGAAAATCGTCAAACAGAATATATTTTTGTAGAACTGAGTTGTCGCGAAAATAAGATCTTACTCGGATGTGTTTATAGGCCGAATAAAAACATAACGTTTGACAGTCTCACTGATAAATTGGAAATATTATCAGTTAATTATTCTGACATTATCATAGCAGGTGATTTTAATAGTAACTTGCTTCTTACTAGTGAACTGCCAGATATTATGTCAACCTTTGGCTTATCATCCGTTAATAATTCTAGGCCAACTCATTTCACAGCAACATCATCCACTTTATTGGACTTGTTTTTTGTTAACAAAACACAAAACGTATTACATTACGAACAGTTGTCTGCAACCTCGTTTTCGAAGCATGATTCAATTTTTATTTCATATAAATTTTTTACTGAACAACCAGCTCAAAACTTCTCCTACCGTGATTTCAATAACATCGATTATGAGGGCTTATATTATGACATTGAAAGTACTGATTGGGATTCAATATATTTTATACCTGGAACAAATGAAAAGCTAATATTTTTAAATAGCATGATTGTTAATATATACAATGACAGAGTACCTGTAAAAACAAAAAGGTTGAGAAAAGGTGTTACACCTTGGTTTACTAGTGAGGTGAAAGCTTTAATTGAACAACGTGATCGCGTGTATAATTTATGGAAGCGTTTTAAAACCCCCGAATTTTTTACTAGGTATCGCCAAGCTAAAAAGAGTGTTGCTAAGAAAATAAAACTTGTTAAAACTGCATATTACCATAATAAATTTAGCTCAGTTTCAGATGGTAAGAAAACATGGAAGTATATTAAAGACATAGGAATTGGCAAAACTATTTGTAGATCATTAGATGTAGATGTTAATAAATTAAATGAAAACTTTGTAAATATACCACAGCCTAATGTTCACGCTGACTTCTACAACCAAAATAACAATATTTTTGCCCCGCCGGTGGAATTTAGTTTCCAACCCGTACAGGTTTTTGATGTGGTTGAAGCATTTTATAAAATTAAATCCAATTCGATTGGCTTAGATGGCGTTGATCCAAGGTTTATAAAGATCATCTTACCTTGGATAATTCCATATATAACGCATGTTTTCAATTGTATCTTGATGACTGGTACTTTCCCAAAAGTATGGAAGAATGCCAAAATTGTTCCTGTACCCAAGAGTAGAAATGAGTACCGTCCAATAGCGATTTTACCCTATTTTTCAAAGGTTTTTGAACAACTTATATACAAAAATATTTACACTTATATAAATAAAAATAATTTGCTGACTAGTCGGCAATCTGGCTTCAGACCGCAACGTGGGTGTATAACTGCAATTGTAGACGTAGTAGAAGATTTAAGAAGCAATTTAGATGACGGTAAATTCTCCTTTTTGGTGCTACTGGACCATTCGAAGGCGTTCGATACTGTTCATCATGCGATACTTAACACGAAGCTACAAAAGCAATTTGGTTTTTCCTTACCAGCAGCTAAACTAATACATTCGTATCTCACGGACAGAACTCAATCCGTTGTTAACAACAACCAAACTTCCCATCCATTACCAATTACACGAGGAGTACCTCAAGGTTCCATACTTGGACCTTTATTGTATTCTCTTTATGCCAATGATCTTCCACAACAGATAAGTTTCTCAAATATTCAGATGTATGCGGACGATGTTCAGTTATATATTAGTGGTACTACAGAATCTATTGCAACAAAGATAACTGAACTTAATTCTGATTTGGAAAAAATTTTTGTCTGGGCTTCTGCCAACGGTTTAAAAATAAACCCCAATAAATCTGTTCTTCTTTTAATTTGCAAAAATAATATTAGAATGGAACACGATATTAATATTTCTATTGGTGGTTCAAAAATCGAAATTGTTAACACAGCAAGGAATTTAGGTGTTACCTTTAATAGGACACTAACCTGGTCGGACCACATTAACCAGGCCTGCGGCAGGGTGTATGGTAAGTTACGCAGTTTATGGGCAACACAATATTTCACACCAGTGAAAATAAGAACCCTTTTGGCCAAAACTTATCTGCTTCCCACATTGTTATATGGATCAGAAATCTTCTCTGGTTGTTCTTCTCGTGATATGAGAAAACTAACTACTACATTTAACAACATCGTTCGTTATGTTTATGGTCTGAAAAGATTTGACAGAATAACCCAATTTTCTCGCCGTTTTCTGAATCTGTCCTTTAATAATATGCTTAAAATGAAATGCTTAATTTTTCTCCACAAGATTGTTGTGACAAAGGAGCCCGAATACTTATACAATCGTCTAAAATTCGCGAGATCTCAGAGAGGCAAATACATCATTCAATTACGTCATAGAAGCCATGCGTCTGAATGCCAGTTTCTCATCTTGAGTATACGACTCTGGAATCAACTTCCAAATTATATCCAAAACATCAACAATGCAACAAGTTTTAGGAAATTACTCAACAATTATTTAAATGATTAAACATTTTCTTTCATTTTCTACTTAACAAACCCTAATAACTATATAAACGATTAATTTTGTCAATAATATTTAATGTAATTATTTTGTTAATTTTGTTTTTTATAAACTTTAATTCTAAATAATAATTTAATTTTAAATAATAATAAAAAAAAAAAAAAAAAAAAAAAAAAAAAAGTTGTTATTATTATTATTATTATATATTTAATTTTTGACACGAATAATTTTAACTTTTCTGATTCTAATACTGTAATTTATAAGATGATATTGTCTTGTTGTATTAGAAAATCATTAATAAATAAATAAATAAATAATAAATAAATATATTTAATAATAGGATACTCGTAAAACTATATTATTTCCCAAAGAAAGTGGAAAAAAGCAGTGAAAGTACGCCGATTTTTCTATCGGTTATAGGTACTGCATCTTTTATTTTTGAAAGCAGTATATTTTAAGCAAAGTTACGCAACAGATGGCGCTATTTTAAAATAATGGATAACTCATTTCCTGTCTGTCTTTTACAGAGCTTTACAATAATTTTTTGAATTTTATATAAATTGTAGAATTATATCTAGGGATGGGTACCTTTATATAAAGTGATTAAATAATAGTCTTAAAATTTGTGGATTATTTTCAAAGCAAAATCGAAAAAAAATTTTGTCAGGACGCTCACAACTTGTGTGGGCACAGCTAGTTTTATAATAACACTGCAATTTATTTGTTGGGAGAAAAGCTAGTTCCAATATGTATATCCCTGATAGCTTAGAACAGATCTTCAGGAAACCTTTTTCCTAATTTTAGAGAAGCCAAAAATACTCCAAGGGTATTAATTTATACCTTCAGTCTTAAAATCAGATTTAATTAAGTCTAGTCAATGCTGTGCAACATATTTTTTTAGTTGGAAGTGAGATTAATCGTAAATGACAATGGAAGTTGAAAACAATAAAATAAAAACTTTTAGGATGTTACCGGGTTTGGATTCGTTTTAAGTTTATTTATCTGCTTAATTAACGTTAAAATCTTAAAGCAACTGTTGAGATTATGTCTTCTAGTTTTTGGAATGTCCATGAAAATTAAGCAAAAAATTCAATAATCAAAATTCCACAAAGTACAAATACAAATCAAATAAAAATTTTACTCAATTGGCTATTTGGCAGCAAGTAATTCATATTTTGTCATTATTTTAAAACAGCGCCATCTGTTGTGCAACAGTGTTTAAAATATCCCGATTTCAAAAATAAAAGATGCCTTAAAGTATGCATTACATTTAAATCGGCGTACTGATATTTCTCCATTTTCTATTGCAGATAAGATATTTTTGCAGAAAAAGTATAATTTATTGGTATCAGGACGATTAAGGTACCTTCTCCTACTTTGTGGAGGACTTGAAAAGTTTGTTGGTTCGCTAGTTCAAGTTCTTCGGACTCAAAGACCACCGACTATTTGAAAAAATAAAAAGATTTTTTGCAAAAATTTAGGGACCTGCCCTCGTATTTTAATATTGTTTTAATAAATATTCATATTATACCATTTTATCATAAACCCATAATGATATAAAAATTTAATGTTAATTTTTCTAATTTTTACCATGTACCTTTAAAGAATAATTTAATATTCAATCTAGGGGGATTGTGGTCGGTGGTGAGGTGCTGAGGTTTATTAATTTTTTTTGAAAAGTTACAATATGTAAAGTACGATTTGGTTGTTTAGTTGCAAGTCTAGTATGCAGCAGTGCAGAGCAGCCAGTGTAGGCGTACCATAAGCGCCTTTATGGCGTCGTCATTGGAAATAGTAACTGTTGTAATCTTAAAACAACAACAACAAGAGCAAAAACAACTGTATAAGATTTCGAATGTAGTTTACCAAGTCTCTTTGGTATCGTTACAAGTAGTAGCAGTTAAAGTCATTGTAAATATTACCCGTAACTGAGATTGATGGACATTCTGGTGGCGTTGTTTGCTTAAGGTTCTACATACTGCGACATGTTTGAACCAGGAATGGGAAAACTGTTTCAATTTATATGTGTTTTCATGCAATTTAAATTTGAGCAATATTAGACTAACTAAGAACATTTCACCACAAGTTTCAATAAATTTATGTTTTTTTGTAGGACATGCGGAGCATTGTAGTGGAATTATGAACGATTTTATGGGTATGGCCATCATAAAATGGGGTTAACAGACTGCTTCTTATGTGGTTTTCTGTATTATCACGATATTGCAACCTCCAGCCAACCAATACCTCACAATCAATATAACCCTCTTCATCACTTCCTAATTAAGACGGATTTCTGCGGTGGTCATTGAAAATATGGATATCTAAGATCAATCAAATTTCTGTTATATGCTTTGAATTTTTTCTTTCATTT
This sequence comes from Phasia obesa, assembly GCA_949628195.1. Classification (NCBI taxonomy): domain Eukaryota; kingdom Metazoa; phylum Arthropoda; class Insecta; order Diptera; family Tachinidae; genus Phasia; species Phasia obesa. The sequence continues at coordinate 114,910,263 of OX451217.1, forward strand.
ATGTTACTTATTGTATTATGTATTATGTTACTTGATTTCCACAATCTTATTTTTAAATTAGCTGTGCCCGCCACGTCCTGACAATATTTTGCTCGATTTTGCTTTTAAAGTATTCCACACCAATTGTAAGACTCTTACTTTTATAGTGCTTTATTTATGGTTTATGTATTTACTTTTTATAAAGGTACCCATCCCTGGATAAAATTTTAAAATTTAGAAAAAATTCAAAAAATTATTTTAAAGCTCTGTAAAAGGTGTTTAAAAAAATTTTAATAACGTTGTAATTCCACAAGGTAAAAATACAAAACAAATACAAATTTTATTCAATTGGTGCCTAATGATGCGTTATGGTGTTTAAAATATCCTACTTTTAAAAATAAAAGATGTACAACCGTGTTTAAAAAATCCCAGTTTTAAACCGAAAATTTTAGTACCTTTAAACTGGAAATTGCGTTTTTCACTGCTTTCTCTTGAAAATGAGATATTTTTGGAAAAAAAGTATCCTATATTGGAATCAAGGTGCTAAAGTACCTCCTTAAAAAATTTTGTTATAATCCATTCAGTAGTTTTTACGTGATGCGAACACAAATGAAAAGCAGACAGGCAGACGGAAATAAGTTACTATTTTTTTATATGTATAGATATTTAGCTTGGCTTTAGCTTAGCTTCACCCAAAAATTCTCTCGAAAGATTCCGAAAATCAAAAAAGGTATCTTCGGGTTTTGTCTATTTTATAGGTGATACCTATTAACTTTGTTTGGCAATAGTGTAGATGAGGACTTGTTAAGTAAATGAATGCTATTATTTCTTAATAAAATCCTCAGCTACAAAGTTAAGCCTCGTATGAATGAGATATTAGACAAAAACTGGTGACACCTTTATTAAGGGGCTACTTATTTGCAGCATATTTCGAGGGTTTTACTACCCTTTGGTAGTAGAATCTTTCAAAACCGTGTATTTATCGAAAAGTTTTAATTTGTTGTACTATTTAATTTATGTCTTCTTACAGAACAAAAAGTAATTATAATTTTAAAGTAATTACTTTAGAAAAAGTATAATTTCAAAATTCTATTTAACATCCCTGCTATGAATACTTTGGCACACACACACACCAACTAAGTTGTAGCAACTGCTGTACACAAGTTCTTGTATGTTTTATGTCTCTACACTTGAAATGTTGCAGGTTGTATAATTAAAATCAAAGCAGAAAAAAACAACTTGTTCCTACTCTTTCGCCACGGCTGAGGTAGATTTTTTCTTTTGCCAAGAAATTGTAGCACAAGTCCATTATTGTAAGTTTGTGATTTGTTTTTTGGATTTAAGAAAAATATAACAGAAACTGGTGCGCCTGCGCACACTAACGACATTTTTGAAATATTTTGCGATAGATAATAAAAAATATAAATAAATTTGTAAAACTTACATGGGTTGACAAAAACTTGTTCCAAAATTTAAAATGGTTTATAGCTCCAATTTAACGTAACGTAATAGTGAATAAATTAGAAGATTAAAAAATACTGATTGATATGGTCAACATAAGAGTATCATAAAATAGACAGATTTCCAGCTAAAAATTAAGTGCATAATGGGGTTAATTGGAAGTAAGTAAATCGTGATACTTAAACAAATTTACAGATTTTGTTTCTTTTGATGCTAATCGATCAAACAGATTGTGAAAATAATATTTTGTCTTAAGCCTCTGCTATAAAATATTTTACAAATTGGCTTTAATTTCTTTGCCAAAATAACCTAACCAAAATAACCTAAAACAACCAAAAACTGATAAATCAGATGCAATGGAAATCAGCGCCACCTTTAAATAAAACAAATAAGAGTGCTATATTCAGCCGTGCCGAATCACCAAGGTGATTTTATTTCTGCAGACATGTACAGAATTATCCATATTGTTGACTCTTTCCATGAGTCGTATGAGAAAAAACTCATTATTCACGCTTTGTTGTTGAATAAAATAAAATTGTTGCATACAAAAATAGAAATTAGTCTAAATTGACTACAGCCATAATGGTGGTCGTGTAGCCATGTAGCTTTCCTAGCTTCAAAATAATTGTTTACCTACAAAGGGAGTATTTTATTTTTGACAGTTTGTAGTCGGTATCCTGATGCTGTCTGTGTGTTTAATGCGTCTAGGTTTTAAAACAGAGATCTCATCAATTTAAGAATGAAACGTATTTAAAACAAGTAAAAGTGCTATATTCGGCCGTGCCGAATCTTCTATACCCTTCACCACATTGATTTTATTTATACAGACATGTACAGCATTATTCATATTGATGACTCTTTTCATAATTTAAAATTAGTCGTATGAGAAAAAACTCATTATTCACACTTTAAAGAAATAGAAGACAGTGGCGACGCAGCTAAATAAAAACAAATTCCGTTGGTTACAATTGTCGTCGTGTTGTCAGCTACTTAATGATATTAAAGATGACAACTACATCGTAAACTCTAACATTGTTTATATATTTTACTTATTTTCCTTTTATAAAATTAAATAACTTTTTAAAAAATTATAAATATTTCCTTCAAAACATTTTGTTTGTATATGAATTTGTAATTTGCAATTTTGTGACATTTTCTTTTGTTGAATAAAATAGAAATTAGCCTAAGTTTACGACAGCCACAACGGTGATCGTGTAGCCATGTAACTATCTATACTGGCTTTAAAATAATCGTTTACCTTTAAACGTGTGTATTTTATTTTTGACAGTTTGTAGTCGGTATCCTGATGTCGACTATGTGTTAAACGCATCTAAGTTTTAAAACAAAGATTTCATCTATTTAAATATGTAACGCATTTAAAAAAATATGTTACTCTATATACATAGATACATACATACATACATATGTATTTTCTTAATATTTCATAAATGTTATGTTACAGTCATGATTTTCATTTTCAAAGAAATATTGAAATTTTTTTTTAATTTTTCGAAAATTGTTTGCAAAATTTTTGGTAAAAATATTTTTTAAAAATTTTTTTTGTAAAAATATCTTTTTCAAAGTTTTTTGTAAATATTTAAAAAAAAATCTTTTTTAATTTTTTTTTCATATTAACCCCCTATGTGCCCTTTAGGGGGAAAAACAGAACAGAAAAACTCTCCCAACTTAAAAACAAACAAAAATCGCCCCTCGCAGGGGGTTATTGATCCCTTGAGATCTGTATGCATTCTTTTCGATTTTTCTGTCGCGGTCTGATATTTATTTGACAAAAAAAAAGGAAAAGAGAATAATTAAAGCCTAAAAAATAAAAAAATTGAAAAAAATAGGTGGGCGTTATTTTTGGCCCGTAGCCTCCAAAGGGATGATCCGATGTTGCTGAATTGCAATCCGAAAATTTTCGAAACTATGCCGGACAGATTAGTGTGCTTAAATTTTTTGTATCTCTTCTGGTGCCTTGGCAAATGACATTACTACCCGAACACGGACAGACGGACATCGCTTAATCAACTTCTCTATGTATAAGGATCCAGAATATATATACTTTATGGGGTCGGAAATGAATATTGTAGAAAGTACACACGGAATGACAAACTTATATAAACCCTTTCCACCTGTGGTGAAGGGTATAAAAATATGTTACTCTATATATACATTACATACATACATATATTCTTTATATTAAAAATGTATTATGTTCAAAAGCCCCCAACTTAACTTTTTTCACTTGCCTATTTATATATAGATTCTTAATGTTATGTTACTCCCATGATTTTCATTTTCATAAAAATATTGATGTTTTTTAAATTTCGAAATTGGTAAAAATATTTGTTTTTTAAATTTTTTGTAAAATTTTATTAGTAACGAATATAAATTTAATAAAAATAAAAAATGTCAATTAATAAACTAATTATTTAGGCATAATTAAATAATTATAAAGAGATAAAGAAAAATTAGATACCAGCAAAGCAGAATGCTAATAGCAAGACATATATATACCATTTTCAAAGAAAAGAAAATATATAAAGAGAATAAAAATAAAGAAAAATGTTTACTTGGTAGTATAATATACATAAAAAGAAAAGAGAGTTTACATGTGTAAAACAATTTCAAAAAGCTCTATTTCCTATGAAATATAATGTAAAATTAAAAATTTCTCATATTCTATTTCTTTGATAAGTTTGTTTAAATAGAAAATTAATAACAATTGAAACTACCGGGTAGATCGATACGAAGAGTACTGATGACGGACGTAGCTGTCTAGAAAATGCATTCTGCTTTGGTGGTATCTAATTTTTCTTTATCTCTTTATAATAAGAACTTAAGCCTAAATAATTAATTTATTAATTCAAAAAGAGTTAAAATAAAATTCATATAAAAGAAAAAATGTCGCGAATTTTGCCTTCTCTTCTAAACGTTATAGACAGACACTTAATATTTGGACAAGTTATATTGTACTATGCTCTAGTATAAAAATAATTAAAAATTAAAAGGTGCCCCTAAGACGCGAACAAATTAACAAGTTATATTTTTAACAATGTTTGTAGTACGGAACCCTAGGTGTGTGACTCTGACTCGCAGTTGTCTCTTTATTTATATATATACATATATTTATTAAAACTTAATAATTGAAATAAAACATAAATACAAATAAACATCTACTGTATACCTGTATGCAATGTAAGCGTTATCATGTGATCACGTTTGATATGAAACGATTTTTGCTGACAAGCCACTTAAAATTTAAAATTATTAACAAATCCTCACCAACTGACCACGTTATCACTTGATAATACAATATTAGAAACACGTTGTCAACAAAGTGCTCCATATAAAAAATGTATTAAAATTTAATTGATAAAAATACTTCACCCTCTCTCACTCGTACAAATAGTTATTAGTTTTTTTTTTGCTCGTAAATATACATTTGGATACGTTTGTAAATCAAGTTATTTTATTACTTAATCACTAATTTATTTAATTGTGCTCACTAGTTATTTAAATAAATTATTCAATTTTATTAAACTTGTTCAGTAAATATTCAATTATATTTTTTTAGTAATTTGATTTTGAACAAAGATTTATAGTTAAAATCTGTTTAATTTAATTATGAACATTTAATTTATCGATCATATGAGTTTCAAGTTTTTATTTATTATTTTTACATATTTACTAAAACCATGTTAAATTTCTTAATGAATTTAATTAAATATTCAATCGTTTTCTTTAATAATCAGTTTATGTTTGTTAACTAATTGCTAAAAAATGTTAGCTTGAGATCTATTAGGAGTGGAAATCAGGAAAATACTTTTCACGAGTGTTGTTAATAATTTTTTTATTTTATATTTTTTGGTGATATTTGATGATTACTATTTTTTGCAACTATTCGGATATTTCGAAAAATTCTCAGTTATTGCTGAAATTGTGATATTTGCAAAAATATTGGTTGAACTGCTATTTGTAAACCGAATCTCGGATTGATGGTGAATTTAAGCTTTTGTCGAAAAATTATGTTTTTACTCTATTGTCGACTTTATTTTTACTAAGTTAACAAATTTGTGAACTTTTGATTTTTGGTAAAATTTTATTTTTTTTTTTGTAAATTTTCGGTTTGTTTTTTATTTGTGAATTAGGCTTTTGGTTAATTTTCTATTTGTGGTTTTTGGTGGAATTTCATTAGATTTCATAGTGTTGAAAATATGATTTTTGATGAGTTATTCGATTATCCGATATTTTTTAGGTTTCGTACCCAAAACGTTGCTATATTATATCGCTCTACGATGTCTGTCTGTTACAAAGCTCTACTTCTGGAACCGTAACTGGTAGTCATGTTATGGTCGCTATAACAGTAAATATAAAAATAAAATGAAAAAATTAAGGCCGTTATTTTGAAGCCTTTATAGCCAGACCCTTAAAATTGTCATAAAGTATGTGTTACAAGGTCCGCAATAAGAAGAATAAAAATTAAATTGCATTATAAAACTTTGGCCGTGGTTTAAATTTGAGCAAAAATTATATAGTTCAAACCAAAGATGATAGAAGACAAGGATAGACCATCACGAAAAAAAATTGAAATTTTCTTCCCATATCGGCATTACGACGTCAAGAAACTGTGTTTCTATTGGCTAATAATTCTGAACCAGAGTATAACTATAAATTATGAGAGTTGAGAGTTTATTCGCAGGGTTGTAATTTTTGCCTATTACTTAGATTTTTTGTACGTACGTATTTATTTGAAGCAATTTATGATTACACACTTGGCAACTTTAAATTGGCCGAATAACGTCATCTAACGGGAAAACATGTGCATGGCGTAATCTTGTCTTCTATCATTCTTAGTTCAAACCATATTTTCGGCGTAGTAACCATTTCTAGGGCAATAAGCTTAAGTTGACTTAAGCAAAATTTAAGTTACTGGCACCTTTGTAATCTCCGTACTCCAAAGCACCCATGTGCAAAGCTTCAATTACTTTGTACCATTTTTTAGGAAGTTATAGCGAAATTATTATCTGCTTATCTTTTTTCAATGTCTAATCGCATTTGGCAAACAGCCTAAGAATCTACAAGCTATTTTTTCCATATCATAAAAACTTCTTTTACAACTTATTTATTGCAACGTCTGCGTACGTTTGGTAGATATAAGATGTTTTTCCAAAACATACGTTTCACTCCTACGTGTAAAGTTTAAAGATAAACTATTATTTTAAATAAATTTTCAAGTTTAAAATTGCTTTTAAACTTAAGCACTTTTTCCATATTTTTATAGATTTTTTACTGAAATAATATAATTTTTTTTGAGTGTTTCAAACAACTATATAATATTTTATAATATATATTATATATAATATTATCATCGGAACCACATATTTTTACAGAGAACGTAATACGGTTGATGTGACCACACCACAACAATGTTTTACCTCTGTCGTGTACACACTTGTGCAGTTTTAACGGTAAAAATTATCGTTTTGAGTTTTGAATTATTGCCATTACCTTTATATTTTTCAAGTTTAGCTTTCAGTGACTTTTCTGCTTCCAAATTTTCAAGAATTAGCTTGGTATAAAACAACTCGAAGCGAATAAGAATATAGAATAAGAATATAATATAACCACTTAAAAAACCTAAAAACCCAAAGCGCCTCTTCTAAAATAACTATCGAATTATATTATTGAAAACTTAACTCGAATACTTTTTATATGTATGTACTTAGAAATGGCTGAATATTTGGCTAAAATATTGTACACGTAAATCTGAAATATAAATCTGAAATATTTTGACCCACTGTTTAATTCTTAGGTGAAACATAAAAATATCGAATGCTGATAAGCAAGAACGGTATAATTGTCCTTAAGACATTATGACAAATTTTACACCAATGGTTTTAATTAATTTCAGACACAGGTCTAATTAATTCAACTAGATACTTAATTAAGAGAAGCAAAATATTATTTAAAAAATTAATAATTAAATCGAATAATAATTAATAGGTGCAAACATTTCTTCCGTGAATCACGGTAAAATAATTTATTAACCCGAACTGCGCTAAGTCTTCATAAATATGTGTTTTAAAATTGACGTACATAAATCCATTTTTAACTTCACAGTTTAATCACTGTGCAACACTAGATGTTTATGATTTTTTTGCAATATTTAGAACCTTTCACTGGACACCAGCTCTCCTCTTCCCGTCACCATTGTAAGTGACATTTAAATCAATATAACCACCATGGCACCACAATGACTAAAATTGTTTAAACAATAAAACCACATAATCACACCTTATCATAAACCAGTAATAAAATTAAAGTTTTTGTTGCTGATTTTGTTTATTTTTGTTTTGAGTATTTGTGCGAAATGTAAACAACTGTTTCACATTGAGTATAAAAAAATTATTGTTTTTTTTACTTAGAACTGTTTTTTTTTAACTATAAATGAAAAATAATTAAACAGATTTTTTTGCAGTCACAATGTCTACGAAGCTAAAGTCACGTCAGCACAATTTTATACAGAAATTGACTGATGTAGTAAATTAATATAGAATTTACCTCAGCACTCTAAGAAACACGTGATGCATTTCCATATTTTCATTATAATTACAACAAATATTTTTTTACATTCACATGTATGTTTGCATGTATGTACATATGTATATCTAGATGATGGCAAACTTTTTTATGCGAAATATAGGTGAAGTATATTTCCCTTACAGCTTATATTTTTGCAATTAATTATCTGCACAGTTGTTTGCTGTGTTATTTTATTTATTTTGTACCCTACACTACTACATATTCTACAGTGATTGGTGTTTTATAAAAAACTTATCAGTGTGAACATGTTACTAATAAAGCAGTTTGCAATTGAAAGCCATGCCTTCCAACACTGTTACTTAAATGACAAATAAATCAGACATAAGCAAAATTATGTTTATAGCATATCTAAGCCCGACTATGCAAATAGTTAACCTAGTTTACGAATTCTAGTTGCGGTATTTATTGCGAAAATCATTGATAAAATCCACGATGAAAGACCTTACTCGTTAGTGGTGCGCGAAATAGTTGATGGTACTAGCGTCTCCATTGTTTATTGCATGGAAAAGAAAACTGTTTATGAAACAGCCTTAAGGAAGAGCAGGAGTACCAAGTTTACTCACAATAAAAATTAACGCAATCGTATTCAGAAGAAGGTGATACCATTTCCGTTGCTTAGTGTTTAATTTTTTTGCCAAAACATAACTGTAAATGTAACATGGATTTACAAAAATTAAGTGGAAATATTACAGCAGTCGATGGTATTTTATAAATGAAACTGCAAGAAGAAAGCAAAGAATGTAAAAACAATTTTTAGAAGGTCCATGGAAATACTTGAAAAAATAAAGGCAAAAAATGGAGAATAGAATTCATCATAACTGGGCGTTTTAAGCGCAGTAAAAAAAAGAAAGTGATTGTTCCGTAATATTGAACTTAGGTACGGGCTTGAAAAAAATAACTCAATTAAAAAAAGTGTTTTATAAAATTTTGAATTGGCCGCCATTTATTGAGTAAAGTGTGTGCACCTCTTACACAAAATAAAAAAAAAAAGGATTTGACATCTAATAGTTATGGTCGAGTAAAAATGCAGCATTCCACAAGAGAACAAGACATTTTCCATGTTCCATTTTTCAACTTCATCAGTTCTTGACAGTTATATGTACAAAGACAATTACCTGTACAAAACTTCTCTACCTATTATAGTTTTCAAGTTACATGGTACCCACACACATACCCACACTAGATAGTGTTATAATTCTTGCAAAAAAAAACCGACTTCAAAACAGACAAACTTAAAATCATGTTTCTTTAAGACGGTAACTATTGCGACACCCTGTAATTTCCGAATTCAAATTTTATACTAGTTATAGCGGTCGTAGCAATACAGGTTCATTGTAAATTTCAACCGTACCGTCTGTCTGTAACGGTTTAAAAGTTTGGCCATATACATCAAATTACCTAAACTATTGCGACACCCTGTAATTTCCAAATTCAAATTTTATACTAGTTATAGCGGTATTAACAATACAGGTTCATTGTGAATTTCAACCGTCTGTCTGTAACGGTTTAAAAGTTTGGCCATATACATCAAATTACATAAACTATTGCAACACCCTGTAATTTATAACTTTAAATATTTATACTTATTATAACAGATATAGTAATGGACATTCTGTCTAATTGTTAAGTGTTTATCAATAACTGTTTAAAAGATATGGTCATATATATCAAATGACGTCACCTATTGGGACACCCTTTAAATTCAAATTTTAATATAAATACTTTTTAAGGAGGACTTAGTCATACAGATTCTTTTTAAATTTTAACTTTGTGTCCATATACATCAAATTACATCAACTATTGGGACACCCTTTAATTTCCAATTTTAAATATTTATACTTGTTGTTATACCAGACATAGTAGTGAATATTCTGTTTATTTTTCAAGTGTTTGTCTATAACGGTTCCAAAGATGAGGACATAATGGTCAAATTACATCAATAATGGGGACACCCTTTAATTTATACATCCAAATTTTATACTTGTTGTAATAGCGGACTAAGCAATATAGGTTCTTTGTAAATTTTAACTGACTATCTATAACAGTTGAAAAGTTTGGCCATATATATTACTTTTACATTAACTATTGGGACACCCTTTAATTTCCAAATTCATATTTTACACTTGTTATTTTAGTGGACTTAGCAATACAAGTTCTTTGTAAATTTTAACTGTTAAAAATATATATAAGTTTGGCCATATATATATAAAAATAAACCAACTAATGGGACACCCTTTAATTTTTAATTTCAAATATTTATACTTATTATAAGAGACATAGTAACGAACATTCTGTGCAACTTTCAAGAATTTGTCTCTAACGGTTCAAAAGATAGGAGAATAAAGGTGAAATTAAGTCACCTATGGGGACACCCTTTAATTTTTAATTTGGGAGCTACAGTGATATTGGTGACCTATAAAGTTCATAATACACGTAAAAAACATGTATGTTGTATGGGGACACCCTTTATTTTTAAGCTTTTGAACTTCTTTTAAAATGGGGCCAATCTGTAGCCATAACCTTTGTAATAGTGCAAAAATTTTGAAAATCGGTTCAGAAATGACCGAGTTTTGAAGGCACAAACATACAAAAAAAAAAAAAAAAAAGCAACACACAGACGAATTGATAACCTCCTTCTTTTTTTTAAGTCGGTTAAAAATAGAACTGTGACGAAGAAGATATCAAGGCTATTTCCCAGCTTTGTTATTATTTATACACCCTATTTTGTATATTTGTTATTAAAAAAATCAAATATCTAAAAGAAAAGGCGATTAATTAAATCTTGTGAGAACTCTTAGTTTCAGTAGACATATTGGCTTCCTTTCGTACATTGAGTCGAAATCGGCTCGATCTAACTTCATAAAAATTAATATTTATTTTATCACCGTTTAAATAGTTAGAATTGCATATTTCCATTATGACTTTGTTTTCTTTAGGTTTTTGTTTGAAGGAAATATAAAAAAGCTTTATTTAAATACACTTTTTTTTTATTAATAACAATAAATATACAGTCCATTGCAAATGTTTAAACTTGGAAATAGAAATCAATTGTTTTGCTAATCAACTTTGTTTTATGATTCATAACTTTTTAATTATTTTTTTTTCATTTATTGAATGAAAAATATTATGTTTCCGGCGTGAATAACAAATGACAAAATATTTCAATTATGTAGAAGTTAAGCTCACGAGAGGTCCGATGAGCTTGAATGAGAAAACAAAACGGAAAGCATTTGTTTATGATTCTTTAATTCTGAATCAAGGAATTGCAAAACGATTGGATAATTCTCGCTTTATATGTGACTGCGAAAATAAAGGGGGATCTGAGGGTATACAAATAAATTTTACAGGAGAGCAGTTTAAAATTTTCCCTTTTTTCGACTTTTTTTTAGGAGTGAAAATACTGTTAACATGCCTGTTATGACTGCGAAATTACTGATTATGATTGAAAAAATTTTCATTTTTTCCGATACTAAAATTGCAGGCTGAAAAACTAATTTTGCGAGAAATAATTTCGCCATGCATTTGAATTCGGCGGGATCCGGAACCACTCCCATTCAATTACCCAATTATATCCCAGTTAAAAAAAAAAAATCGGTCAACTTTACTTTAGGTCCATTTCTCTGTGCGCGGTGCCCCCGGGGGATCCAATTGTCACTGCAGGAATATGGCAAATGCTTTGACGCGGTCCACTCGGGGAAAATAGGGGCACCAGACTCTAGGGTTCCTAGAGCCTAAATCTGGAAGAAAAGGTCTGCTGTTTTATAACACGGGTCCTCTTCGAGGCCTGACCAGTGCCCAAAGGACTGGTACCACGGGAATCGGTTTCCCCACAGAGAGCCTATCCTCTCTGTGACCGGTTATTGGTGAGGTCCCCTTCGGGGGTACACGTGGTGGTTGTGGTTTAAGATCGATTAAGTAGGTAAGGTGCAAGGTCGATCAAGTGTGCTGTTGCACTCTCAACAGACGGAGTTTGGATAGTCTCCAAACCCCTAAGCAAGAGGTTATAATATGGATCTAGGCTTGCCATGGAAAGGCTTACCATATTATATAAATTGCTACTCATTATGACTGTATCACACACAAAAAGCGATTGGTGGCAATCGTAAAGTGTTGTTATACTACACAATGGGGGCGCTAGTCTACGCCTAAGTTTCACTCGGTGGTAAGACCACCGTGAGGTTAGGCCGAGTATGGCAGGTACTCACGTTAATCTTGTTCCACAAATGTGCGCGGTGCCCTCGGGGGTAATAACAGTCACTGCAGGATTTGAAAATGCATTGCAAAGTGCTCATGGGATGGGACCTGAATCTAGAAGAAAAGGTCTGTGCTATCACGGGTCCTCTTCGAGGCCCGACCAGTGCCCAAAGGACTGGTACCACGGGCATCGGTAGCCCCACAGAGACCCTCTCATCTCTGTGACCGGTTACTGGTGAGGTCCCCTTCGGGGATACACGTGGTGGCATTGTAGATCAAAGTGTGCTGTTGAACTATCAATAGAAGGAGTTGGATAGTCTTTAATGCCTAAGCAAGAGGAAAGTCAGATCTGCACAAAAACAAAAAATTTCAAATTAAGTTCAAATTCATTTATACAAGTTTTGGCTTTTAGAAGTACTGATACCAAAATAAGAACCAAATTCTTGTCTGGTCCTATCTCTATTACATCAACTGTATTGTACCGAGGAAGAACTTGGTTCTCATTTTGATATTTTGAACTTTTTGCGACCGAAATTTTTGGATAGGATATTTTCAGATTTATGTTTTTGTGCGGATTGACTCCTTTTTTCAACCTACAGGTACGGAATTAAAATTATTAAAATTGAAATAAAAGGTTTATACAAATAATTGAAAAAAAGTCTTAAGTTTGTTTATCCTCTCTACTCAATAGAACTGAAAGGATACCTTTTTTACAAATTAGGCTAAGGATTAATTTTAAAGAAAAATAGGAAAATTCTTTTAGACAGTATCAGAATGAAATGCATTTTTTGATCTCTATATCCTACTGCAGCCATCTTCCTATCTATATATCTATCTATCACCTCTGGGTAGGGTTTAGTTTTAAACATCGTTTATTTGCTAACCAAACTCAGATAATATAATACTAGAAATTGTATTGCAATCATTAATTGTCAGTTGGCGAGAACGAAGTCTACCACTACCCAAAGCTTCTCTCTTGTTGATGTGTTATTTCTTTAATCTTAACCAGCTTATATTTTCTGTTGCTTTAGCCAACCTTTGGTTAGCAATGAAAGTAACTTTCTGTTTATTTGTTTTTGCGCCAATATTATTTTTTAGTTGATATTGATTTAGTATCAAAAACAAACTTTGTTAGGTAAACATATACTCGTATGTATGTGGGGTGATCTGTAATTTTTAGCATTTAACATTTTAAATTTATTAGTCGAACTAGTTAGTGAGAATATGCGAACTTAAGCCTACTTAACAATTCATTTGTATGATAATAAATTTAATATATTAATATCAAATAAATTTAATATTTAAATATAAAATTTTTATTTAAGTTGAAATAAAATTAAATGCTTAAGAGTTTTAAAAGTTAAAAAGGGATAAAAACTTTAACTTCCAAAAAGTAAATTTTGTTTTAAGGTTTGTGAAGAAAAAGCTAATTTTAATTTCAATATTTAACTGTATTCGCTATATTTATTATTTTTTTAAGACATAGTTTGAAATTCATGTTTTAAAACAATAGCGTTTTGTAAATGAAAGCGCGGTAGGTACAAAAGAAATTTTGCTTAAACGGCTTTAAAGAAAAACTTGTATGGAATTGTGTTTTGTTTAAACAAATTTTTTAACACGAGCATGTACATATTTCAAGAACTAAATATTCTTTATAAATAAAAATTAAAACAAAAAGAGTCAGTAAGCAATATATGACTACGTTCGTATTCGTAGTCATATTTTTAAAATATTTTTAAGACCAAAAAAAAAAAAAAAATAAAAATCTCAAATTACCAACTCAAATTACTTGAAGACATAAACAAAAGTAATTTCTTCTCACTTAAAAATACTTAAAACATAAACAAACAGTTGTTTAAACATAAATGCCTGGTTATTATTTTTCTTTCCTTTTTCCCTTCTTTCTTTCTTTGTTTTCATTTAGCTCAAGTAAATTCGTCTTGTAACGGCAGCAAAATCCTCAATTTAATGACTTCAAAGTCAATTACCCTAAAACCTTTCGTGCGTTTTTGTTTAAGTACTTTAAATGACTGATTTGGGGGAAACGATAAAAAGCGAATACAAAATGCAACAAAAACGTCATACAGGAAATCTGATCCTTAGTGAATTTTGTGTCCTTTTTATTTTGTTTTTTTTTTTTGTTTTTAAATGTCAAGTTCTAAAGCTGAGCTGATTAAGGTGAACCTTTGAAATACCTTCTAATTGAGGTTAATAAAGAAGGTATTTAGCCAAATTTGTAATCGTAGATAGGTGTAATTAAATGTGACTTATGGTTTATAATTACACCACAAAAAAGTGAAAATGTTTTTGGATTTTTTGTAATAAGAATAAAAAAAGGCTTTTGTGGTTTTTTGTTTAATTATTTGTAATTAAAAGAAATAAAAGCCACAGTAAAATGTCTTAGAGTATTTAAATATTTATTCTTAGTCATTTGAGATCCGACAAGGTGAAAATATTTATTTAATCCAGTAAAATAAGTAAAATAATTTTTAAGCATTAAAAATATTTACAAATTTGTTAAAATAAATACAGCGTATTTTTTTTTGAGGCGTAGAACTTTAACTTGGCAGCATTGTTTTCTATGACAGCTGATTTGACAATTATTATTATCATTGCATCCATAGCACTCACTGATTGGTGAGCTTCACAAATAACGATGTTCAGAACGTTATAGTTATAGTAAGGAAGGAATTTTATTTTAATGTAGGGGAAATAACGAAGCAGACCACTTCCTTAATGGGTCCCTTTTCCACCCCCTTCCGTCGACTATGATTATAGACAACCGAAATGTAATTATGGCAACCTAATTTAATCTTGACTTTAGTAATTTCAGACTGTCGACCTTCTTTCTTTCATCACGCAGTCTTTAGTAATTGCTAGCATATGTTTATGGCTCAGGTCCTCTCATGGCATTCATATTTAACAAGCTTCTACCGGTGGTTCTAAGTCTTATGCTAGCCAGTTCCGGACATTCATAATGAGCTCTACCGTCTCAGGCTCTTTTAGGCACAGTCTGCAAATATCATCTTCTTCGATTTTTATCTGGTTTGATTGGCCACCTAGTTTATGTTATTTGATGCCTATAGATTATTTTCTCCATGTCTAAGCAGATAAACCAAAAAGAATCGGGTTCTTGGAATCGAATATTCCAGGCGTTATTTTACACATTTAGTCTGATTTACAGAGACGGTAGTGTTGACCAGAATTTAGGAAATAGTTTTGCTAGATCAAATAAAAAAATAGAACTGAATGTTGGCAATAGAATCCGCTAAACATTGTTTTTTCACCTTTGGAAAAAGTTATTTGCCCTTATCCAAAAATATAAAGTCTACTTCAAGTCTGCTTTTGTCTTAAAGTACACTTCAAGTTTATTTACTTTATTTATTTTGCATAAGGGCCATTATCTATATCTATATATATAATAAAATAGTAACTCGTTTCGTGTCTCTGTGTCTATCTTTCTGTTTGTGTTCGCATCACGTAAAAACTACTGGATGGATTTTAGCAAAAAATATCTTGCAAGTTCCAAGAGCAAGTGGAGAAAAAGCAGTGAAAGTACGCCGATTTTTTTTTAAGATTTTAAGGTACTGCATACTTTATTGTATTTTTGAATACACGGTTGCGCAACAGAGGGCGCTGTTTTAAAAGAATGACAAAATATGAATTGAAAGCGGAATATTTTAAACAAGGTTGCCCAATAGATGGCGCTGTTTTAAAATAATGATAAATATGAATTACTTACTGCCAAATTGCCAATTGAATAAAATTTGTATTTGATTTGTATTTTTACTTTGTGGAATTACATTTTTATTAAAATACTTTAAAAACCGATACTGTCAGGACGCTCAAAATATTGTCATGAGGCTCACAACGTATGTGGGCACACTTTGTTCTCTATAAAGAAAGCGTATATTTTACGGTTGTGCTTTTTCTGCATCAAGATCTTCTTTCATAGAAAAAACACTTCTATTATAGAAAGAACTTCATTCTCTTATTATTATTTTTATTTAAAATTTTTGTTTTATTTATTATTTATTTATTTGTTTATTATTCTCTTAGTCTTCTATTAGACAAAAAGAGGCTATCTTTTGGCTCAAATATGCCCCAGTGTAAAAACAAAAAAATTTGTTCAAAAGTGGTTTTAGGTGAGGATCTTGCGTCTTTAAATTCGGTATATACACTCATATAAGACGACCAGTATTTACTTAAGTTTTAAATTTAAAGAAGCTGTAATTTTATATGTACCGCGATCGTTCTTTACTCTATGCGATAGTATCTTTGCCTTCTGTTTGGTTTCATTCCATTTTTTAATTGCTTACGCATAAATATCGATAACAAAGCCAAATATCTACGGTAACGACGCAATGTTCTGTATTTGGTGGGATCAGAAGGCTATTATTAATTATTAGCTGTTAAAATTGAGTAAAACGATCAGAGAATGGTTCATCAAACAAAATGGGTTCATTTGAAAAGAGTATTAAACGAAAAACGATAGAAATATAATACCAGACACTAGTCATGTTGCGCGACAAGTCTAAAATTATTTGAAAGATTATGGATGGAAAATTTTGAAAATTATATTATAATTTAATAAATAATAAATCCTTATCATAAATTTCAAGAAATTTGTAGTTTTTTTTTGTAAATCTAGACTTTCACCCCTTATTTCGTTGTTTCGTTTGATGCCCTTCATTCCAGTTCAATGTATCAAAACTTGGCTAGATTCGTTGCTGTCCAAAAGGCTGAGATGTGGTTTTAGAAAAAATTTAATAGCTTTCCTATATTGGCGGAAATCGAACGCACAATCCCCAGACTAAAATAAAATAGCACACTACCGACTAGCCTACCGGGGCATCCTATCTTCAATTAAACATTTATTTTTCATAAAAAATCCGTTGGAATTAATGCTCGGTATACGAGAAAAACTGTGTTTTTTTGTATATCAGTGTTGCTGGTCTAATTCAACCTATTTTTGGATCAACTAGCACATTAATTGCACAAAATTTTTAAATTCTACCATTTATTATCGATTAAGTGCCACGCTTACTTGAAAATTAAATAAATATGTATATATGAGAAAATTTCAGAAAGAGCGCTCTACTGGTATAGGCAGCTACAGCCTACAAACAAGCAAACACACAAATTATTTTAATACATAGATTTAGATTATTTGGCTAATTATCACAAATGTATTATTTGCAATTTCTTGCTTATTTTTAGATTAAACACCTGATTGCATTCCTTAAAAAATAATTGAAAAACATTTTACAATCACTTTCAAAAATTTACTTTTTTATTATCATTTCGTTAAGACTTATTGACTTCCCAACGTAACTTTATAATCGTAAATATTTTTACTTTTTCAGAAGCCGCCGAAAAAAAGAAAAAACATAAATTTGGTTGTCTATCGCATGCATACGAAATTAGTTGTCGTTAAAACACTATTCTCTGGTTATTTAAAGCTAATTTAAAATAGTACCTGCTGGTTTATTAAGCAATTGTTAAAGAAAGTAACAAAATTGATTAGAAAACTTAATCTGTTTGACTTTAAAGCTGCTCTATTTGATAACAAAAATCACAGCATGAAAAGGCGATAATGTTTCTAGGTGCACTTTCACAAAAGTTCAAATTAACCGAAAACGATTTAATTTTCTACCTCGTTTTTTATTTTACAAATTTTTAATTAAACAGTCTATTAAACAGTCTATTAAATTTAAAATTTGAATTTTTTATTGTATCATAAATCATAATTTTTTTCCTTATCATTTTGCATAAATATGGATAAACTTTCTTCTTCTTTCAATGCTTTCAAGTAACTCCATAAACAAAGTTTATGGCAAAAAATCTCTTGATGTATCACTGAAACGGAAAACCAGTAGAAGTAAAAATTGCATTGCCTTATTATCATGTCGAGATATCAAGCATCAGTAACATAGTCACTGCTTGATCAGCCTTATTTGCAAATAATTATCGTCTAATGCGGCATATGTTGTCTAATGATACTTTGAAAATCACTTGTGGTTTTTTATTTTTTGACAAATATTCGGAACGAAAAATTCGTCTTTCGTCCCAGTTGTGTTTATAGCATAATATTACAATCCAATATCAAATGAGGGGCGTAGAACATAATGGATACAAGTAACAATTTTTAAAAATTAGCTAAATTCAAATAGCAATAAAAAAATGTTAGAGGTTGCCTAGAATTTAGCTTGACATATGCGTTCCTTAATTAAGATGAAACTATTTTTTTTTTTATTTTATATATGAACTTGAAATGTTCGAATTAGTCAGGAAGTGATCTATGGTCTTACGCATTTTATTTTAACCGACTTCAAAAAAAGAAGGAGGTTATCAATTCGTCTGTGTGTTGCTTTTTTTTATTTTTGCGCCTTCAGAACTAGATCATTTCTAAACCGATTTTTTCTTTATTAGAAAGGTTATGCTTACAGATTGGTTCCATTTTAAAAGAAGTTTAAAATTATAAAAATTAAAAGGTGACCCATACAACATACATGTTTTTTTACGTGTATTATGAACTTTTTAGGACACCAATTTAAAATTGAAAAAAGTTCCCAATAAAAATAAAATTAAATATTAAAGGGTGACCCCATAGGTGACGTAATTTCACCTTTATGATCCTATCTTTTGAACCGTTATAGACAAACACTTGAAAGTTGCACAGAATGTTCGCTACTATGTTTGTTATAATAAGTAGGAATATTTAAAATTAGAAATTAGAGGGTGTCCCATTAGTTGGTTTAATTTTATATATATAACCCAACTTTTGAACGGTTATAGACAGACAGTTGAAATTTACAAAGAACTTGTCTTGCTAAGTCCGCTAAAATAAGAAGTATAAAATATGAATTTGAAAATTAAAGGGTGTGCCAATAGTTATTATAAATTGATATATATAGCCAAACTGTTAAACTATTATAGATTGACAGTTGATATTTACAAAGAACCTTTAATGCTTAGTCCGATCTATAATTTTAGGGGATGTCCCCATTATTGATGTAATTTGATTATTATGTCCCCATCTTTAGAGCCATTATAGACAAACATTTGAAAATTAGGAAGAATTTTCACTACTATGGCTGGTATAATAACAAGTATAAATATTTAAAATAGAATAGAAATTAAAGGGTGTCCCAATAGTGGATTTAATTTGATGTTTATGGACACACAGCGAAAATTTACATAGAATCTGTATAACAAAGTCCTCTATAACAAGTATTTAATTAAAATTTGAATTTAAAGGGTGTCAGAATAGGTGATGTCACTTGATATATATGGCCCTATTTTTTGAACAGTTATTGACATACACTTAACAATTAGACAGAATCCATTACTATGTCTGTTATAATAAGTATAAATATCTAAATTATGTATATGGCCAAACTTTTAAACCGGTGCATACAGACGGTTGAAATTTACAAAGAACCTGTATTGCTACGACCGCTATAACAAGTATAAAATTTGAATTCGGAAATTATAGGGTGTCGCAATATTTAGTGTAATTTTATGTATATAGCAAAGACAGTCGTTTGGCATTGTTTTGACTTAAAAAAATCCAGAACACTGGGGTCTTGTACCTCGGAAGCACTGCTCCCCCGGTAGAAAATCGATTTATATTTGCTATAGATTATTGAATTCCAAAATTAGTTTTATTTTTAATTTGAATTGACATTTTGTGCTACAATCTTCCTCGAATATAATATAATCATTGCATAATTACCGTCTTACGGAAACATGATTTTAAGTTTGTCTGTCTTGAAGTCGGTTTATTTTGCAAGAATTATATATTTTATGTTTTGGTCAGTAAATAATTTACAAAATAAATAATTTGTTTTAAAAAAATGTCTGGAATTCATTGAGCTTATGCCCATAATATTTTGTACAACAAGGACTTACGAAAAGATCTATTGCACCTGCTTAATAAATTGATTAAATAATCAAACATAAGAGAAATGAGACTCAGTATGTAAAAATAAACGACAACTAAATTTCAACTTTTTTGACGAAAAAATTGTGTTTAAAAATTAATTTTGGTGTAGTTTATTCCTAAATATATGTAATCTAACATATTTCAATTCCCATAAAAATGTTTTATGATAAATTCTTTTATCCTACATTTTTATTTAATATGTCCAGTCTTGTTACGGAGAGTAAATGAATAAAGAGAAATTATTCTTCTTTGACAATTACGTTTGAAATTGATCCCATATCGTTTTTTTTACAATCACTAATTTATTCTGATTCATTCATAAAACAGTATGAATGAATTGATTTATATTAGCTCAATGAATACCATCACTATTAAACTACAAGTACTTGGTTATTCACTTTAAACATATTTTATTTTCTTCTCTGGATCTTGTGTGAGAGGTACAAGTATATTGTTCATCACTCAGATAAAAGTTGGATAAATTGCAAATTTTGTTGTTGTTCTGAAGGCTTTATATAAATGTTTTCATAAGAGTAATAAGGGCAACAACAGATTAAGAAATATACTAAAATATAATGGTAAAACGAAGGTGGAATGGTCACTAACGTCGCATAGCAAATTCTTTCCAATTTTAACTGTGTAACAAGAAGGTAGCCTAAAAACTTATAAAGTGGTTATATATTGTGTAAAAAAAAAAAACGTGACTTGTTCTACAAACACTCCTGTCCATAAAACCACGTTTTTTGGTTAAATTTACAGAGAAGTTGGTTAAAAAGAAAAACAAAATAAACTTTTAGATAATATTCAGAATAGTTATTATTCTGAAAAATACGAAAACTAATTAAGAAATTATAGTAAACAAAAAAAAACCAATAAACCAAAAGACAGAGGTAAAAATTTTTTTATAAAATTCCTTACTTTTAGTTTCATAAAGTAATTTTAAACTTTTACAATTTGGTAGGAAAATTACATATTATTCTCAAGAAACTTAAGTCTCCCTTGCTCTCACTGGATTAAGATCCAGACCAGAGAACCCACGAGTTCTGTGGGAAGATTATAGTTTGGGAGACATTTACTAAAAAGGAAAGCCTGCTAATTAATCCCCTTAATGATGGCTGCAGTTCTAATAAGATCATCCTTCGGAAAGCTAAAACATTTAATAATTAATCAAGAACCTGCATTTAGAAGAAATCTCAACTAAATCTACTGCCATTCTAATTTTATACCAACTTAATTAAATATATATAATTCTTAAACAAATTAACAAAATTTTAACGATCTAAACTAATATAGTCATATTAGAGAAAGAAATTGGTTAATAATGTAATTCTTGTATAAATTCTATTTAATAACTATAAATAAGTAGTATAACTTAATCAAACTATTTCACCTTTTAAGAAACTAAATATAAAGTAAACTAACCCCTATATTAAATCTAAATTCTAATTGCCATTGCAGTGTTCCAATAATGCAAATGTAATATTTCTATTAAAAAACTAATAACTAATTCTAAATCTATTTATTAATAATTTAAAAATGCCCTTAATATTAACAAAAAAATTATTCCTACTAAATTGTAACCCTAAAATAATTATTTACTGCTAACCCTAAACAAATATTACTAAAAAGGAAAAAAGTATACATTAAAACAACAATTGCAGCAAAGCAATTATCAAAAATCATCAATGAATATGCAGAAGGCCTTCGTGCAACGTTGGAAAGATTCTTGTAAGTTTGTTTTGTCATTTTCATTCATATTTTTTTTTCTTAATCGTACCATTAATAACAAGAACAAATATCATAGGAGATTTCATTCCATTTGTAATACATTACCTCTCTTTAGAAAATATATTATATTAAGAGAAATGAAATAAAGTCTCCGCTGATAAATTTAATTTGCTCTTATTTTTGCAAAGATAATATCTTTTTATCCCTATTTACTATGTAATTACATGATACACAATTAACCCTTTATTGATTACCCAACTAGTAATTTTTTTTATTCAAAAGCTTACATAAATACGTATAGTGGTATTAATTTTATTATTATCATATTAGTATCAATTTTTTTATATATTTGAATTTATTATTTTTTAGTTAAATCTATTATTTAAATAATTGATTAATTTGTAAGCACCTATGAAGAATTGTTTAGAATAACTTTTTTTTTACTTTCAAAAGAATGAAATAATAAAATTAGACTGTAAAACTTAAGAGATCTTTGGTAAAGTGAAGTATGTTTGGGGTTTTTCGAAATATTAAGCCACTGAAAAACCATGGATGGGTGGGCAATGAGGCTGTAGCATGAAAATCTAGGCTACTATTTTTGGTCAAAGTAATTTGTAAAAGTATAATGGAAAGTAGTGGCATTTAATCGCACGTTAATTTTTTTATTGTTTTTGTAATACGGAAAACGATGAAACACAGGAACAAGATCCCAGCCCTTGACTACCGAACTAGCTAGTTATCTAGAGCGTGCGTACCGTTCCCAGTGTGATCGAACCAAATCCTACCCTTTTTCCCTTCTTGTTTTTTTTTATGTTGTCCAACGGGTTCATGTTGTTATAGTTTAAAATAAAGTTGATATAAAGAGGAAAAGGAAACTGAGCAATGAAGGATTAAGGTTTAGGAAAAATAAGTCAAATTCAGAAGCATTACAATAAATGGCGCCCAACGTGGGGCCCCCGAAAAACATAACAAACTTAATATAAAACATTTTATTTACATCTTTTAGAAATATGATTCGGGGTTTCCTTTTCTATAACATCTTAGTCTAATATAAATATACTTTTACGAATATACGTGTTGGATTAAGGAGCGGTGTGTTTGTCTTTTATTTTGGTTGTAGACCAAGAATAGTATAACTTTTGTTTATATTCGGAAATATTGTATTTGACTTTTTATATTAATCTTTACAATCCAATATTAAATTTAAGCTTATCTATTCCTTTTTGTTAAGCAAATTAATCTGTCAACGTATTTTCTAGGATTGATATAATGACTTAGTAGAGTTGTTTTAAATTGTTTTGTTTACAAAAGCTTTGGAACTACAATTGTTTGGCAATCGTACTTTTACGGCATCAATTGTCCACTTTTGGATTCAGTATAATTTATATAGTTTTCTTATCACATTTATCAAACCGAGCACGCAAGTTACTTTATGACCTACATACTTACGATTAAACAATCCATTTTACCAAAGATCCAACTTAAAGTTTTACAAAAGAAAAATTTACTGTCGGAATATCAAAACTTCTATTGAAGATATATAAAAAAAATGTCGCTTATTCATAGTAGCGAAAATCTCCCCGCTTTAATCGAAAATGATAACAAGCGTAAGTGCACGATTTGTGGAAAAGAGTATGAAATTGACGACATTGTTGTCACAACACCTTGCAATCATATTTTTCACAAACAGTGTATTGTTCAAGTTTTACAAGAGACACAAGCTTGCCCTGTTTGTAGCAAAGCATGCAGACACACCAAGCTTAAATCATACAACATTTTGTCGGAAAGGGAAAACCAAACCCTTTTAAATCCACTGCCTACATATGATAATAGCAAAGGGGCAATACCTAAAACTTCCGGTAAAAAGAATACAAGACGTAACTTAGTGGGCACTGATTTATCTCGAACTCCTATGTTCAACCGAAGTAATAGTGAGGTTAATGATAATTTAGTCAATATTTCACATACAAACTCGCAGAACTTACAGCACAATAGTGATACCAATAGTGTGGGTGATCACACCCTCCAATATCTAATTAATGAAGCGGTAAGAAGTCAGTTAGCTTCATTAAATATATATTCAAATATAAGCGTTGAAAATCCTAATCCTAATTTTAGACCTCAACCAGTTAACAGAGGCGATAGAGTAAATAATTTTGGTCGAACAAACCAAAACAGAAATTCCAGAGAAAATTTAGGAAATATAAATTTTAATAACTCACGCCGAAATATGGTTGAAAGACAAAGTTTTGGAAATCCTAATATAAATCAGATTTTTGATATGACAACTGATAAGGTTTCGTCAATAATTTCTGGCTGGCATTTGAAATTTAGTGGTCAGGAAGAAGACAGTTTATCAATTGATAACTTTATTTATCGAGTGCAAGCTCTTACAATTCAGAGTTTACGTGGAGATTTTGATCTCTTGTGCAGACACGTACATTTATTATTTAGTGGAAAAGCCATTGACTGGTTCTGGCGCTTGCACCGAAATATCAACAGATTAGATTGGAATGTTCTGTGTAATGAACTTAGAAATCAATTTCGTGACCGAAGAACTGACTTTGATTTGAAAGAACGAATCAGAACCAGAAAACAGCGGATCGGTGAAAAATTTGATGCGTTTTATGAAGCTATTTTGCAAATAACCGACCATCTGCAAAATCCAATAAATGATTGTGAGTTGATAGAGATATTGAAAAGAAATCTAAGACCTGAGGTGCGCAAAGAGCTTCTTCATTTTCCTATCGTTTCTATTTCTCAACTGAGACAGTATGTGCGAAAGCATGAGATTTTAGAGGAAGAACTCAACAAATATAAGAACAATCGTATTCTTGTTCCTCATAAAATAGTATCGGAACTTGAATCAAATAGTGTAGATGGGAACATAAATTTAGTTGGAGTAGAAGAAATTAAAGGATTGGTGTGTTGGAACTGCTCGGAGGAAGGGCATCGTTTTGAAGACTGTATGGGGGAACGGAAAATATTTTGTTACGGTTGTGGCACCCCTAACGTTTTTAAACCGAACTGTATCAAATGTACAAAATTTCCAAAAAACTACCAAAGTACGCAGAAACCAAAAACGCTGTTGTCAAAATCGACACAAATGTAAAAACGGCCGAACAACAAACAAATTTTTGCGAAGTTCATAAAACTAAAGAAAGTTATAATAACTCCAGTGAAAACTTACAAACTTTTTACAATGATAATAAAAACAAAGTTTCGACAAATAAACTTACCCCACAACATCTAAAACCTTATCACCTTAGATTGCAAGAATATAGAGAAGCTAAAAACAGAATTTTTTCAGAGGAAATAGTTAAATGTGACGTTATTAGGAAGAGTAAACGAAAAACAAGGAGGCTGAAATTTTTTTGGAAGAATGTTATTAGGCAACGGAAATATTTTTGTTCAGCTGTTGTTTCTAAAATTCAGGAAAATGATATCAGACCTTTCGCATCTGTAAGAATTTTTAATGAAGATATAGTTGGCATGATTGATACAGGCGCCACAGTTTCTTGCTTTTCATCTGAATACGCGCGAAAATTTTTAGAAGAAAATAAACATCCATTTAAAAAGTTTAAAGTAAATTTAAAAACGGCCGATGGTACAAGTCACCCTACATTAGGTAGTGTTACCACAGATGTAACCTTTAGAGGCAAAACTTTACCCATAAATTTTATTATTATTCCAAACCTGACGCAAAATTTATATTTAGGTGCTGACTTTGTTCGAACCTTCACGTTAGCCAAGGATTTATTTTTAGATAATTCTTATAATGCCTTAAGTCATAGTTTCTG
Organism: Phasia obesa; assembly: GCA_949628195.1. Taxonomy (NCBI): domain Eukaryota; kingdom Metazoa; phylum Arthropoda; class Insecta; order Diptera; family Tachinidae; genus Phasia; species Phasia obesa. Next base: position 114,935,979 of record OX451217.1, read on the forward strand.
TGCAATTGAATCCGATGAAAACTTCCATGTTTTAAGTAATGAACAAAAGACCAAACTGAATAAAGCCATTGAATCGTTTCCATCATTTACAAAAGAAGGCTTGGGACGAACTTCATTAATTACTCACGTTATTGATACCGCAGATAATAAACCCATTAAGCAGCGGCATTTTGCAGTTTCACCTGCAGTTGAACAGTTACTGTTTTTAGAAATAGATCGTATGCTACAGCTGGGTGTTATAGAAGAGTCGCAAAGTCCTTGGTCGTCGCCAGTGGCCTTAGTGCGCAAGCCGGGAAAGGTACGTCTGTGTTTGGATGCCCGAAAGGTAAACAGTGTCACAGTAAAAGATGCTTATCCATTGCCTTTAATCGACGGAATTCTAAGTAGGCTCCCTAAGGCCAGATTCATTACGAGTCTTGACCTTAAAGACGCCTTCTGGCAGATTCCGTTAGATGAAAAGTCGAAGGAGAAGACAGCTTTTACTGTGCCAGGGCGGCCCTTATACCAGTTTGTGACTATGCCATTTGGCTTATGTAACGCTCCCCAAACGTTGTCAAGACTAATGGACAAAGTTATACCAGCTCATTTACGAACGAAAGTATTTGTATATTTAGACGATCTACTCCTAATAACTGAAACATTCGACGAACATATATTGTTGCTTCACGAAATTGCCTTCTGCCTGAGAAAAGCAAATCTCACCATAAACGTAGAGAAAAGTAAATTTGTGCTTAAACATGTTAAATATCTAGGGCACATTGTAGGCTATGGTACAATTAGAACAGACCCGGACAAAGTACAGGCTGTCCGTGATTTTCCTTTACCAACCTCTGTCCGTCAGTTAAGAAGATTTCTAGGTATTTGTGGGTGGTATAGACGGTTTGTCTGGAATTATGCAACTGTCACAACACCTCTTACCAACATGTTACAGAAGAAAAAAACGTTTACTTGGTCTGAAGAAGCTAAAGCTTCTTTCAGAGAACTAAAAGATTCTCTTTGCTCCGCTCCAGTTTTACATAATCCAGATTTTTCCCGTCCGTTTTCCATACAGTGCGATGCCAGCAAATACGGCATTGGGGCAGTTCTCGCTCAGAGAAATGACGACAATGACGAAATACCGATATCATTCATGAGCCATAAACTAACCTCAGCACAAAAGAATTATTCCGTTTCTGAACAGGAGTGTCTTGCAGCAGTAATGGCTGTCAAAAAGTTCAGAGCATATGTTGAAGGTCATGAGTTCGAAATAATAACTGATCATGCTTCTCTGAAATGGCTCATGAATCAGACGGACTTGCATGGACGACTCGCCAGATGGGCTTTGAAGTTACAAGGTTTTAATTTTACCATACGACATCGGAAAGGAAGCCAGAATATTGTACCTGACTCATTATCTAGAATGTATTCAGAGAACAACGAAGAACTAAATAAAAGTTCGGAAAAAAGTATTTACGTAAACGAAATTGAGAATTCTGTAGAAGTTGATCTTGAATCTAAAGAATTTAAATCACCCGACTATATGCAATTATATGAAAAGTTTCAAAGTAAAATAAAAAACCTTCCAGACATAAAACTTGTAGATAATTTTATATACAAGCGTTGTGAGCACGCGTCAGGAAATCAGTTGCAAGAAGAGATGTCTTGGAAATTATGGGTTCCCTCAGAATTGACACTTGGGCTAATAAAAAGAGCACACGATCATCCCTTATGCGCACACGGTGGAATAGGTAAAACCTTAAGGCGCCTTAAAACGTTTTATTTTTGGCCAAAGATGGCCAAACAAGTTTGTGACTATGTGTTAGCTTGTGAAATCTGTAAGCAGACTAAAGCCAGCAATAAATGCTTAAGACCGCCTATGGGTTTACCGACTAGTTCTGTGAGGGTATTTCAAAGACTTTATTTAGATTTATTAGGCCCATATCCGCGCTCGTCAGCTGGAAATACTGGCATTATTATAGTGCTAGATCACCTGTCTAAATTTCATTTTCTGGAACCAATACGTAAATTTACCACCAATGTCATCATAGAATTTCTGGAAAGACGTATTTTTCATATTTTTGGGGTACCTGAAAATATAACAACTGACAACGGGGTACAGTTCAAGTCTAATGTATTTAAGGAATTTCTAAATTCTTATGGTGTTTTTCATAATTTGACTGCTATTTATTCCCCACAAGCGAATGCTAGCGAAAGAGTAAATAGATCTGTTTTGGCAGGAATTAGGGCTTACATTAATCCTTCTCAAAAGGACTGGGATGTAAAGTTGTCAGCAATAAGTTGTGCGTTACGTAGTTCTGTTCATGTTAGCACAGGATTTACGCCCTATTTTCTTCTTTTTGGTCAGAATATGCTTACGAACGGCAAATCGTATTCACTATTAAGAAACCTAAATTTATTGGAAACTCCTGATATTCATTTAAAGAAGGATGAGCGTTTAGAAATACTTCGACAGAAAGCTCAAGAAAAGATACGCAAATCGTATGAACAAAATGTTAAAACCTATAACCTACGCTCTCGACCAGTTACTTTTGAAGTTGGTCAAGTTGTCTTTAGAAGAAATTTTGCTCAATCTAAGGCCATAGACCACTTCAATAGCAAACTGGCTAATCAGTTTGAAAAAGCTAAGGTAGTCAAAAGACATGGCTCTTGCTACTATGATTTAGAAGATATGAACGGAAAACATTTAGGAAAATTTCATGCTAAAGACATAAAATCGTAACTTCAGATTTAGCCTCCTTATTAAAATAAGTACTCTTAACCTGTTTTGTAATCTAACATATTTCAATTCCCATAAAAATGTTTTATGATAAATTCTTTTATCCTACATTTTTATTTAATATGTCCAGTCTTGTTACGGAGAGTAAATGAATAAAGAGAAATTATTCTTCTTTGACAATTACGTTTGAAATTGATCCCATATCGTTTTTTTTACAATCACTAATTTATTCTGATTCATTCATAAAACAGTATGAATGAATTGATTTATATTAGCTCAATGAATACCATCACTATTAAACTACAAGTACTTGGTTATTCACTTTAAACATATTTTATTTTCTTCTCTGGATCTTGTGTGAGAGGTACAAGTATATTGTTCATCACTCAGATAAAAGTTGGATAAATTGCAAATTTTGTTGTTGTTCTGAAGGCTTTATATAAATGTTTTCATAAGAGTAATAAGGGCAACAACAGATTAAGAAATATACTAAAATATAATGGTAAAACGAAGGTGGAATGGTCACTAACGTCGCATAGCAAATTCTTTCCAATTTTAACTGTGTAACAAGAAGGTAGCCTAAAAACTTATAAAGTGGTTATATATTGTGTAAAAAAAAAAACGTGACTTGTTCTACAAACACTCCTGTCCATAAAACCACGTTTTTTGGTTAAATTTACAGAGAAGTTGGTTAAAAAGAAAAACAAAATAAACTTTTAGATAATATTCAGAATAGTTATTATTCTGAAAAATACGAAAACTAATTAAGAAATTATAGTAAACAAAAAAAAACCAATAAACCAAAAGACAGAGGTAAAAATTTTTTTATAAAATTCCTTACTTTTAGTTTCATAAAGTAATTTTAAACTTTTACAATTTGGTAGGAAAATTACATATTATTCTCAAGAAACTTAAGTCTCCCTTGCTCTCACTGGATTAAGATCCAGACCAGAGAACCCACGAGTTCTGTGGGAAGATTATAGTTTGGGAGACATTTACTAAAAAGGAAAGCCTGCTAATTAATCCCCTTAATGATGGCTGCAGTTCTAATAAGATCATCCTTCGGAAAGCTAAAACATTTAATAATTAATCAAGAACCTGCATTTAGAAGAAATCTCAACTAAATCTACTGCCATTCTAATTTTATACCAACTTAATTAAATATATATAATTCTTAAACAAATTAACAAAATTTTAACGATCTAAACTAATATAGTCATATTAGAGAAAGAAATTGGTTAATAATGTAATTCTTGTATAAATTCTATTTAATAACTATAAATAAGTAGTATAACTTAATCAAACTATTTCACCTTTTAAGAAACTAAATATAAAGTAAACTAACCCCTATATTAAATCTAAATTCTAATTGCCATTGCAGTGTTCCAATAATGCAAATGTAATATTTCTATTAAAAAACTAATAACTAATTCTAAATCTATTTATTAATAATTTAAAAATGCCCTTAATATTAACAAAAAAATTATTCCTACTAAATTGTAACCCTAAAATAATTATTTACTGCTAACCCTAAACAAATATTACTAAAAAGGAAAAAAGTATACATTAAAACAACAATTGCAGCAAAGCAATTATCAAAAATCATCAATGAATATGCAGAAGGCCTTCGTGCAACGTTGGAAAGATTCTTGTAAGTTTGTTTTGTCATTTTCATTCATATTTTTTTTTCTTAATCGTACCATTAATAACAAGAACAAATATCATAGGAGATTTCATTCCATTTGTAATACATTACCTCTCTTTAGAAAATATATTATATTAAGAGAAATGAAATAAAGTCTCCGCTGATAAATTTAATTTGCTCTTATTTTTGCAAAGATAATATCTTTTTATCCCTATTTACTATGTAATTACATGATACACAATTAACCCTTTATTGATTACCCAACTAGTAATTTTTTTTATTCAAAAGCTTACATAAATACGTATAGTGGTATTAATTTTATTATTATCATATTAGTATCAATTTTTTTATATATTTGAATTTATTATTTTTTAGTTAAATCTATTATTTAAATAATTGATTAATTTGTAAGCACCTATGAAGAATTGTTTAGAATAACTTTTTTTTTACTTTCAAAAGAATGAAATAATAAAATTAGACTGTAAAACTTAAGAGATCTTTGGTAAAGTGAAGTATGTTTGGGGTTTTTCGAAATATTAAGCCACTGAAAAACCATGGATGGGTGGGCAATGAGGCTGTAGCATGAAAATCTAGGCTACTATTTTTGGTCAAAGTAATTTGTAAAAGTATAATGGAAAGTAGTGGCATTTAATCGCACGTTAATTTTTTTATTGTTTTTGTAATACGGAAAACGATGAAACACAGGAACAAGATCCCAGCCCTTGACTACCGAACTAGCTAGTTATCTAGAGCGTGCGTACCGTTCCCAGTGTGATCGAACCAAATCCTACCCTTTTTCCCTTCTTGTTTTTTTTTATGTTGTCCAACGGGTTCATGTTGTTATAGTTTAAAATAAAGTTGATATAAAGAGGAAAAGGAAACTGAGCAATGAAGGATTAAGGTTTAGGAAAAATAAGTCAAATTCAGAAGCATTACATATATTTGTAACTTAATTACAATTTTTTTATTTAAAATGTTACAAAAAAATAGAATATAGTTTTGTCATCTTTGGCTAACAAAAATTGTCCAGCAAAAATACTGATACGCAGATTTGTAAGGCAATGATGAGTTGCCATTGCTTACGTATGATATGTGTCCCACTTTACTTTTAATAGATTACTTGAGTGCAGTGCATATGTCCCAAATTCATGCTATATTATATTTGTAATTCGTCGTAACTACTCGTAAATTAAAAGTTTTTTTTTTTATACCTTACAGTTGTTCTTTTTAGTATGCACTATTGTAAGGGAAAACATAAAAAATTCGTTGTTTTTTGAAAACTTAACATTTTGTCATACAAAATTGTATTTATTTAGGCAACATTTATCTACCTTCTATTAATAGCTTTTATATGGCAGGAAAAGAGTGTATTATTTACAAAAACTCGAGTTTTTTTGCTGGGAGTTGACCCTTTTTCATAGCGCTTATGACGCATGCAAAAGTAAGCCTAATTATATTAGGCATGATAGTAAACCTAATTTTCGTGTTGTAAGCATCTAAGTATTCTACGCTTTGTTATGAGTAACTTCTTACATACACTTACAGTGATTCTACATTTTTGACAGACGCTTACAATGCAATAAAGTGTACATTCGTGGGGAGGATTCTAAGCTTAACTCAAACTTAACTAAAAAGTACACTTATGCACTTAAATTATATTCTTAAACTCCATTTAACGACGACTCGTTATAGTAAAACACTTAGAGTCCTTGGTGGGATTCGAACCCAAAACCCTCATTATGATAAACTAGCACACTATTAACAAGCCTACAGGGGCTCTTGAAGTTTGACAATTTTTACTCGCGAAATTTTCCTTCACATTAAACATTATTATTTACTTCAAAAAGTTGAAATTGAAATTTGAAATGTTTATACTCACTGTAAATTTGTATTAGTTTTCTTTCAGATTAATTATTTAAATTTCTTTATTTTTAATTGATTACTTTGTTTCACAGACTTTTCCGTTTAATTGTGAAACTACTCATGGATGGTTTTCTTATCTGCTTTTAATTTAAAAAAGACTAAAGAAATAAATCATATTTGTCTTAGAAACATTTATATAAAAAGAGATACAAGCATATGAATGTATGTACATATGTACATACAATAAATCAAATTTAATAAATGGAAAATAAAATATTATATGTACTGTATATAGGCACACGAATCTGAACGTAGTTTTATGTGACCAAACATTACATATTCTCTTATCTGTCAAAACTGTTATTTTAACATCTACAAACTGATTACCAAAAAAAAAAAAAAAAAAAAAATGTAACACTTTTTTTGGCTTTGAGTTAAAATAATTTGTTTAACAAAATTAATACTGGAGATAAAAAAATGTTATAAAAATATTATGAAAATTCACATAAAAAATAACCCAATTTTTTTATTTTTATACTTTATTTTTATCAAATTATATAGTAAAGTGCTATAGATAAGATTAAAATAAATTGGAGGAAAAAAGTAACGAATTTACCTTCATTCAAAATTTATAACAATAGTTTTACAAATAAAACTTAATGTTTGTTTTGATATTTTTTTTCTGAGAAAAAAAAAACAGAAAAAATAAAAGCAAACAAATCAACTGACACTTGTTTTGCTGATAAGACATCGTCGAGTTGTCTTTTCTTTTTTCTTTATTTTTTATTTTATTTGCTTAAAGTTTATAGTCTACGCACAAATAGGAAATTTCAGACATACAATACATAAACATTCAATCATTCATTCAATTATAAATATTAAGAAAACTTATTTTTTTTTTCTACTACTATCAGTTCTGACATTTGTACAGTGTTGCAATTCATTGATTACGAAAAAAAATAGTTATCGAAAAATTAAAGTTGACCCTTGACTTTATATAAATCTTACCTTGCTCCCACGATCATTTGATTTCTAGCCACATCGAATAATAATTCGGAATATGTTGTAACATTAGAGTCCACAAAACGTTTAGCTGTTGTCATGAGATCTGAAAAACAGCAATTAAATGAATATTATAATTAGATACTCAGTTATTAAGATAAACTTTTTAAAAATAAAATACCATAACCAGACATTTCGGATTGACAGAGATTATTACTTTTTCAAGAGATTTCTATACAAAAATTCCGCTTTAAAAAATTTTTTAATTTTATTTTTAAGATTTTTTTACATTTTGTTTTTGAGTTTAAATAAATTGTTAAATTTTGTTAAATAAACATTATAGTAAATATAAGTTTTAAATTAATTAATTTAAACATATCACAAAATAAATCATAAACAGTCGCAACTAAAAGTTCAGGGGATGTAAAAACAACTGTTTTTTTTTTAACGGTTTTAGTTTTATAGTCCAACTAGCCACGTCGTGGGCGTCTTGACAATATTTTGCTCGATTTTGCTTTGAAAGTATTCCACACCAATTGAAAGACTCTTACTTTTATAGTGCTTCAGTTATGGTTTATGTATTTACTTTATATAAAGGTACCCATCCCTGGATAAAATTCTAAAATTTATGAAAAATTCTAAAAATTATTGTAAACCTCTGTAAGAGGTGTTTAAAATATTTTAATAACAATGCAATTCCACAAAGTAAAGATCAAATACACATTGTATTCAACTGGCGCCATCTATTGCGCCATAGTAGAAAAATAACAGAGTTGAAAATATCCTAGTTTTAAACCGAAAGAACACAGTAATTCAAACGAAATCAGTCGCCGTAGTCGTTAGAGATTTGAGCTATGAACAGGTCTATGAATAAAGAAACGATTTTAATAAGTTTTGAGTTAGTGTGCGGTATGTTCATTTTAAATTCTTTTTTCTTTACTTATTTTACTTTTTTAAAATTTCACTTTTTTCATAATATTTTCCTTAACACTTTCGAGGACGCTAAAAATTTCAGGAAGTTGCAAAAATAGTCATTCATGCTATTCAGCTATTAGTTGAAAGCTATTCACTTTTTAGTAGTAATAGTAATAGTCATTTTGTATCACTATGAAAATGAATGTTATAGCATTCATGTCCTTCCACTTTTCATCTTTCTGATACCGGTTTTTGATAAAAACCTATTTGATCAAGTTAAGCATAATACCTATTAATATAGGTATATAATTGTTTTAAATCTGTCAACAGTTTTTTGAGTAACATCTACTTAACCAATTCTAATGAGACATTGCCCAAATATTGAGTTCCCGTAACAAAATTTGCAGGCTCATCTTACACAATAGCGGTTCCGTACCACTGCACAAGATTTACTTTTAATTAAAACTACCAATTGTCCAAAAATTTCTTATTGAGATAGTTAACAACACTGTTTTTAGTACCCGTTAGTTAAGTTATCAAAAGAACAGTTGAAATTTTTATATGACAAAAATTGTAATATGACAAAAGGTCTATATTTTCAAGTTATTTTAGAAAAAACATATCCTTTATATCTTCTTTATCGGTGGTAAAACTTTCAAAAAGAGTGTTGTATAAGAGCGTGCGAGTTTTAGTTTAAAATAAAACAACAAGAAATTAATGAATTAAATTAAATTTTAACTCTGTTTAAAGCGAAATTCCATGGCGTTTACGTAGCGTATCCCGTCAGTGCAATTTTTTACCACTTGTTCAAGAACTCATGCTTTTTTGTGTTTTTATTGTCAGCATAAGTCATGGACTTAACGTATCCACAAAGATAGTAATCAAAAGGCATTATTCTTGGAGGCCAACAAGTAGGTATACTTTGTTAAATAAGATTATCACTAAAAACGAGTTTCAATAATTCAATGGTTTCGGATGATGTAGGACACGTAGCACCATCCTGTTGAAATCACAAAAAAAATGCATTGAGCATATAACGATAACGTACACCATTCACTGTAAAGGAAGCTCTTTCCTCATTTAGAAAGATATATAGACCAATGATGCCATTAGCTGACAAACTTGCAATGGATTGTTCTCACCAATCAGCTGATGGGTTTAATTTTTGAATAAGCTGAATGAGGTATGGATGTAAACCAAGAACTCGACACAAAATTTTCTATGTGGTAAGCTCGCTTCAATCAAATAATGCCATAAGAGTAGTTTACTTAATTTGTATTTTGGAACCCATTCTATACTTTTTATCGTGCCATGATAACCGACTATTTAATGTCTGAAATTGAAGCTAGTGATCTCGGCGACATTTGGTTTCACAAGACGCGCCACTTTCCACACATCGCATCAATTAATGGATTTATTGAGAGAACATTTCGGTGAGCACATAATTTCACGTTTGGGGCTGGACGATTGGCCACCAAGATCGTGTGATATCACACCTTTAGACTTTTTCCTGTGGGGATATGTTAAGTCCAAAGTTAACATATCCCCACACATTACATAATCTTCAAAAAATGAATGCCAAAGAATGATCTTTCAAATGATAATAAACATTTGAAAGGGGTGATCGAAATGGATCACCCCTTAGAATTCAGTTATCGGATTCTACATCAGCCTAAAACTTAGAAAAAATGTAAATGTGCCATTGGTTAAAGCAGAAATCACGGAACATACTGGAAACACTTCCTAGCACGCTAGCGCGAAACATTCTGAATGCTTGCGGTTACATTCGATTAAAGATGTGAACACCTTTAGTTAGTTCAGTTATCTTGGAGATCCAATCTTATATCTATGAAACATATGTACTCGTATGTATAATATAAATGGGTTTAAGTTTGTTTTTGCAGCAAAATGGCTGTACAAATTTGAAACAAATATAGATCCCTATTTAAAAGTGCAACTAGGCTAAAACTATTTTTCTATCTCTGACCCTGAAGCGGAAAGAGGCAAATGATTATTTAATCTATGTATCGTTTGTTTTAAAATGACTTGCGTTTTTGAGTTAATGCTTGGAGGTATAGAACGGGGAGGACCGACACTCCGCATTAATTAATTTACTATATCTAGAGAAGTGCAACAGTGACTTCCTTAGAATTTGACTTAGGCTACTCTAAGAAAAACGTACTTTCTTTAAGTTAAAGCATGTTCATACGTTTACTTACAAATGTTTATTTTATTCTTTGACTAGCTGTGCCCACACACGTGGTGTGGGTCCTGACAATATTTTGTTCGATTTTGCTTTAAAAGTAATCCTCACCAAATTGTAAGAATCTTACGTATTTACTTTATATAAAGGTACACATACCTGGATAAAAGTCTAAAATTTTTATAAAATTCTGAAATTATAAAAATTATTGTAGAGCTCTATAAAAGGTGTTTCAAATATTTTATAACAATGTAAATCCACAAAGTAAAAATACAAATTTTATTCAATTGGCTATTTCGCAGTAAGTAATTCATATTTTGTCATCATTTTAAAAGAGTGCCATCTGTTGCACAACCGCGATTAAAATATTCTGCTTTCAAAAATAAAAGATGCCTTAAAATATGCAGTACTTTTAAATCGATAACAAAAATCGGCGTACTTTCACTCCTTTTTCTCTACTTTATCTTGGAAATAATATATTTTTGCGGGAAAAAAGTATCCTGTATTGAAATCAGGATACAAAGGTACCTCCTCACAAAATTTTGTTAAAATCTATCCAGTAGTTTTTACGTGATGCGAATACAGGCAGCAAGGCAGACAGACAGGAAATGAGTTACTGTTTTATTATATGATAATGGGGGTAGCGAAGGACACCGGGTGTTGCTAGTACATATGTATATATAAAACAGAGTTAAATAAAACACATAATAATGTTAGTATATATATTTTTTGATTTTTGATTTACTTATATAGAAGAATGCCTTATGAAATGGCTACTGCAACGCCAATTATTTAATTCACTAATGGAAACACAATCTGAATTACCAGGCTACATATGTATACGGTTTGATATTTTATCTGGATTTGAAAGAACAATTGATTAACATTTTTTTTATTTATTGTAGATTAAAAAGTATTGGATTTGTCCAGAAAATGCATAATGGATGTCTTTGTTTTGTTCACTAAAGCAAATAGAAAAAGTGACAGAAAATTGGAGCAGTATCTTTTGTTGACTGGCTTTCAATTTTTTTTTGCTGTGTTTTATTCACTTTGATTTTGACAGCTTTTTTAATAAACTTTCGAAAAAAAATTACAAAACACAATGATTTGCTATAAATTTAGAAGGTAATTTAACAATTTAAAAGGAATTACACACAGATAAGGTAATTTGCTATTAATGTTTGTATGGTGAAACATGTAATGCGGTATTTTATTGGGGATTGAATTACGAATAAGAAACCGAATTTTAAATAAAGCTGTATTAGAAACAAGATAATTTATTATTTGTGGTTACGCATGTTTCGTCAAAGAAGAAACATAAGAAGCTTGTTTTCTAACTTTATTATGTAAGAACTCAAATTTAAAACACTTGAAGTCTCACACTCACACTCTCAGTGTAGCAGAGAAAAAATAGACGGAATTGACAGTATAGGTTCGATTCCACTAACAAAGAGTAGTAAAACCATTTATTCGATTTGGCGAAACTGGTGACCAATTTTTATTTATGGGCCTCGAAAGATTCTGAAGAACGTTGGGCTGTTTGAAAAAGGCGTCATCAGTTTTTGTCTAATATCTCATTCATATCGTTTAACTTTGTTTGACAATAATGCAGCCGAGGATTCGTTAAATGAATGCTATTAACATTTTATGCCACGGAAGGAGTATGGGGGAAGAAGTTTAAAAAAGAAGTTTAAAATTTAAGTAAGGCTGCAGATTCAATGCAGATTTCAATCTTGATCTCTTTTGAGCTCCTGGGCACCCAGGGTTGTCCAGAAAAATAATAGCAAATGCTCTTGATAAATATCCTACGAGACCGACCAACTTATAAGACTTCTAGTAAATTGCTATAAAACAGTCATTAAGTATTAATTGTTTGGCGGCACACAGAACAGATGGTATAACGAAAAACTTAAAATTTTCAATAGCTCCGATATGATCACATGATGACTGCAACTCTTCTGAGCATCACCCGATGCCATAATCGCATATTGTGCTACAGGGGAGCTACATAACGGGTGCACATGCCAAGGTGAGACGGGGGGGGGGCATACCAGTCATGTTCTAAAATTGCTACATGTTGTGTTGCTATGCGCAACAAGAGCGTTGGTAAATGCATTTTATTCACCCACTGGCAATAATCGATATTACAATTTGTAGCCCTTTATATTTGTACATCGTCAACCCCCGCAAACTTATCTTAGGAATTCTTGGAATTCTAACTTCCTTGACATTAATACTTAAGGCATATATGGGGGAATCAGACTACGAGGCTTCACGGGACCTTAAACTTAAAATAAATGAACGTTAGAGGTCTGTCCAGTGTCAAAACAACTGGTACCAAAAGAACCGGTAGCACCATGGAGTCGCTATGGCCCTTTAAAGGAGCCCTTCTAAATTTCGAGAAGGTCGATTTTTAATCCGGTATGCTGTTGCATTTTAACAGACACACAGAGGAGTATTTCACCCAAAAAGCTGGCCAAAAAGGCAAAACTGAATTTTAAGAAACCTAAAGAATTAAATTTTGAAGACTTTTAGTTGCGATTTGTAACTCTGTGACCCTGCTAATGTCACGAAAGTGAAGAAAATTATATGAGATTTAAATGTTTTTTTTTTGGTTTCTGGATGTATATATGATATTTTTTTTGCAGCTAAACGAATAAAGGTTTAACAAAGATTATTTTTTTCGCTGAAAGGTTTGATCAAAAGTTATTTAAAAAAGAAAAAAAATATTAAAAATATGTTGAATATTCATGTTGAAACCATTCGTTCAAAAGCTAAAAAAAAAAACAAATTATACACTTTTTTTTTGCAAAAAAAGGAAAAGAAGAGATTTTTAAAAGTGAGGTTAGCATGTCTACGAATTATGTTTGTTACCACAATAAAATTTGGAAACCATTGTGTTTGGCCTTTTTAAGGAATTTTTATTAGTTTAATTTTTCCGTTTATAAAGTATTAAATAATATAAAATGAATATAATAAATGAATATAAAATGAACATAATAAATACTGTTTTATAAGAGCCTTACAATTTAATTTTTTTTTTTTATTAGACTGTAAATCATATGTATGTACGTACATACAGTCTGTCAAGAATGAGTTTAAACCTTTAAAATCAACATTTGTTAATTGAGTTTTGCGATTTATACCGTCTTTTATTCCTTAGGAATGTGGCTTTTAGAAAAATCTTTAACATTTTAACTTTTTTGTTCTTAATTTTTTTATTGCATTTTGAAAACAAAAAATTTGATGCATTTTGCATGTAAAATTCCCTTTTTTGCCATTAAATTTTTAATAACTCCAAAATAGTAATAGATATAAAATAAATGTTTATGGTAGTTTAAGCAGAATTTTCCGGTGCATCTTCTGATCCTCCTGCTATTAAAATCGGAGAACACGTTTTCAAGTTATGGCAAAATATATAAGGCAACCCAACGATTTAGGGGCTGAAATAAGCCACGGTTTTTGAAAGAAAACGTACTAGAGAAAAACGAAAAACAGATTTGAATTAAGGGCATCAAAATCCATATAGTCCACATACTTTTATTTCTAGGGTAGAGAAAAAATTTTTTGTTGCGCAGTGTACTTTTGCTGCGCAGTGTAATTTTTTCAAAATCTGCCGCTAGACTTTTTATATCATACTACACCTAAAACCATCAAAAAACTAAAACTTTTAATTCAAAAAACACGTTTAATAATTTTGGCCAGCTTTTCAGGCCAAATACTCCTCCGTGAGACACTGCCAATATTACAGTCCAATTAGCGGCGAGGTACCGATTATACTTATATCTCGAATATCAGATCTTATAGGTTCCAACTGTATTATTTCAGTCATATTTATTAAATATGATTTGGGTTTAATGGTTAACAAATCTTTGGCAATAAGGAATAAGTCGACTTAATGACTTTCTGTTTATCCTTTTTCAATGTCTAATCGCATTTGGAAAAAAGCTTAAGAGACTACAAGCTATTTTTTTTAAATCACAAAAACTTCTTTCACAACGTATTTATTGCAACGCTTGCGTACGTTTAGTAGTTATAAGATGTTTTACCAAAACATACGTTTGACTCCCATATGTAAAGTTTCAAGATAAAAAATTTTTTAAAATTAATTTTTGAACTTGAGCCTGAAATAAAAGTCAAATAATAACAAATCATAAGGTCGAACAAAATAAAAACCAAATTAGTTTTAAAGTTTAAAATTTATCTCCTAAAAAACTTCAAAATCAGTCTGAAGCAATTTTTTCTTTATAGCCATAGAAACAGAGAGTTTGTTTTGTGTTTGGCCTTTTAACATTATGTGAGTACGAAAATAAGTGTTGTTAACTTGTTAAATTAAAATTTCAGGCTCCCAATTGTCTAAAGTTAGTATTCCTATGGTCTAGAATCTCTTGCGACTGAGTCCAACTCGTACATGGCCAATTTAGTTTGATCTGTGGAATAGACTTAAATTTTTTAGTTTTACGTCATATTTAATAATCTTAAGTTAGATTTAACTAGTGAGTAATCCTATTAGCTTGACATATTTTAAAACAAAAATTGATGAGATTAGCAAAGTCAAAAAGATTTTTTTAATTGTAATTTATAACATTAAGTTTTTATAAACAACTTAACCTATCTCTCCCAAACTATGTTTCCCAATTCAGTTTGCAATAATATATTATTATATAACTGCAGTTTATAATTTTTTTAAGATTATTTAAACAGCGACGCTATTTATAAATAAAGGCTTGTCTTGCGTTTAATTTTTGTTTAAACAATTTATCAAATAACCAACAACAATTTACTGAATTAACAAAAAAAGCGAAAAATGATCAAAAACTAAACTCATCAAAAAACTTGCACAAAATAAAAAAACGAGAAAGAAACAGGAAATTTGAGAAACCTCCTTAAATAAACATGTAAAACAAAAATGCTGAAATCAGCATTAAATTATTAAATAAAATTATTCTCAATTCAAAAGCAATCAAGTGCAAAACAAATATTAAATTCAAATTAAATAAATAATAAGATTATATAAATTATACTAAAGATTAAAAGAAACTTACATCACAAAATGGATGCAAATAGATACCAAAAAAAAAAAAACAAAAAATATATAAAAAATTATAAAAATTCACTGAAACCAGAGGCTTTTTATAACAAAATCTTTGAAGCAGAAATAACGATGTAATATTTGCCTGTTAACATGAAAATCAAACAAAATAAATTTTAGCCTTACTTCCTTAATAAAAAAGTAAAATAGATACAAGTGCAAGTGGTTTCACGTTATGGTAGAGAGATTACTGATATACTCGTATTTGAATATAATACATTATGGTAGAAGGAAGAAAGACCTACCGCAGGTTATACATTTTCTTATGGTTGAGTAGAAAAGATTTTAGTTTAATGTTTGGATAATATTTAATAAATATTATTACATCGATAATCAAATAAAATCAGTCATTCATTCCTTACTCACTACGAAAGAAAAAAGCTAAAACATGTGATAAATACTCGTAGCTAACACGGGACAACAGTGATTTGGTGGAAGGAATTTATTAGTCAATATTGATACATACTAGTATGTACTACATTCATCTAGTTCTTTTTTAATTGTCTCTGTTTCCCGGATAAAACAAAATTGGCGAAGGTTGCCCCACATATAGGCATAATTTGAAAACGGTTTTTCCGATTTGGTCAGTTAAATAAAACAGTCAAGTGCGATTCAGACTCACACACGGAGCCAACCCTACTCCGTACTACCTTCAATATATAACTTTATAAGTAGAAGTTTTAATTTGTTCATAACAAATTTTTAATCATTATTTATACACAGAAAAAATTTGTTGCTACTATTAAAGGGTTTAATTAAATTTAGATACAATTTTAATTTAATATTTTATTAATTGAATTATTTATTTAACTCGAATTTTATTTTGTTCTTTCTTAATCAATTAAAAAAGTAATTAAAACTATATCTAAAACTAATTAAAAGCCTTGTTAGGAGCAAAAATTTTTTTCTGTGTACTAGAGCATCGCACAAAATAGGATAGTTTAGAATAGAAGGCCAAATTCGTCAAATTCGCGACATCTAGAGAACAGGCTGCACCGATTTGGCTAATTTTTTTAGATCTTTAGGTTTTACGGACAGACAAATTGACCATGCCCACTTTAACGGCCACTTTTTTTAATTTATCTAAAATAGAAAAACGGCTTGACCGATTTGTCTATTTTTTAATATTCGTAGTAATACAAATTAAGTTTTTAAGGACAGACAAATTGACCACGCCCACTTTAACAATCCTTTTTCAATTTATCTAAAATCGAAGAACGACTTGGCCGACTTGACTATTTTTTTAATATTCGTAGTGAATCAACTGAGGTTTTTACGGAAAGAAAAAATAACCACGCCCGCTATTTTAATTTATCTAAAATCGAAGAACGGCTTAACTGATTTGTCAATTTTTATTAATATTCGTAGTAATCCAATGTAAGTTTTTGTATGGATTATATCATCTATTCAAAGTATTTATCCTATATCTAAATAACTGCAATAATGACACTTTCTAAAATTGACATTGGCTTCTCTGAGAAAAACGTTCGTTTTCGATGTTAATCTGGGCCATACCTTTACTTGAAAGCGTTTACTTTATTTTGAAGAATGGGGATAGCAAAGCGGGGGTAGCGAGTTATATAACAGATGATTTTTTTTTTATCACAAACGGGACCTGAACAATTAAGAGGCGAAAAAAGTGGGAGGGCAATATATGTACATAATTATAAAAATTTAATTTATTAGTTATTTATTTTCTGCTAGCGATTCCAGAAATATATCTCTCATCAATGCCTGCCAAGGTCTGACGCTTCTTGACGTGTGTTTAATCTCAGAAGAGCCAATGTCAAATGAAGAAAGTGTCACTGTTGCAGTTCTTTAGATATAGAACAATAACTTGGTAGGAGGGTACCACAAGCTTTAACTGAAAAATATACATTATTCTGAGATTACAAACTTTCAACCCTCTCCGTTTTATAGTTCCCTAGGTTCAATAATACGGAGATCAGTCGTTTATGTGATGATAAATATTTACTTTGTATGGGAAATACCTACTACACCTATTGCTCCAATCCAGTTTTATGTTCGCCTATTCATATTAAGGAGTGGTTTATTCGTACCAATTTTCAACACTCTACTTGTCACAATTTCCTAGGTATACGATAATAGTGGTTTACTTTGTATGGGAGGTATCACGCCCACTGTTCCTATCCAGCTTTATTATGCGCATTGATAAGAGAGCAATGTCCTATTTGTTGTTTCCCATTAACTCGATGATAAATATTTATTTTGTAAGGGAATTGCAAGGCTCAATAGTAAAATCCTAAAAATATATACACTATTTTACCCACCAGATAGCTAAGAAAAAAAAAAGCAATTTAAAATCTAAAAATGTTGAACACAGATGACACTTGAAGACGAAATCACTCTCTAATACATTATGAAATTTTCTTGTCTTCCTGCCGAGGAAATTTTGCTCAAAACTGTTTTAAAGATTTTCCCATCCACCTCTTCCGAGGATTTCTTGCAGTCAATATAAACAGGATTTCTTCAGAGACTAACTTACTCACATCTTGCGAGGCGTCCCGTCCCTGTTGAGTTATCACGGCCCTGTTTGATTTTATCAAAATTAGAATTCATAAAATTTCCATTAATGGAGAAAAGATGTCCCACCCACATGGATCTCCTTATTCAGTTCTAAATCGACATTAAAACTGGAGTTCGACAGATATTCAGAGTTCGCTCGACATAATTTAGTAAATCTCCTAGTAGAGTTGAGACCTAAGTAGAAGAGTGTCAAACTAGTGGCAGTACACTTAGTTACAGTGACCGATAAGCTATGTGACTGCCAACCGACGATCAATTTCACACATAGACATATTCTTATCTAAAATGTGCAATTGGCTCTGTCTGTTTTTTAAAATCGAACGCATTGATAAGAAAAGGGGGAAAAAGGGAATTTATGTGTAAAAACTACGTTTTGTAATGTTCGCTAATATTAGCCTCCAAAGTTTGAACTCAGCAGGTGGCACAATTATTGAGATCTAAATTAATGTTTTATACGAGAACTTTGGCAGTTTAAAGTGCAAAGATAAAATGAGAACCAAGATCTTGCGTAGTACAATACAATTATAGTAATTGTTATTGGACCAAGTTATTGTTTTGTACGACTGTAATTTTTAAATAGAATCTAGACCTTATTTCCGGATTATGTTGTTGGATTTTATTTAAAAGCTTCCGTTTTTCTTCTCACTAGCAGCAAAAGCTTTCACTGATTAGTCCTCTAAAATCCTGAATAAAATAAAACCAAGTCAATCGTTTTTCGAGTATAATTGTTTGTATTGTAATACTATCAACATAAATGGTGAAATAATTCAATTCAATTTAGTCAGCTTAAGATTTAGTATCTATCATTTAAAAAAGATTAAATTATTTTTTTTGTTTCACTTTAAAAATTCAACATGTTACACGACTCGTGAGCAATATGAATGTAATAATAAAATAAAAAAAAATAAATTTAAAGCTCATGATTGTACGAATTAATCTCACTTTAATACGACAAACTTTCGAAATGTTGCAGATAATCTTACGCATTTATTTATTAAAGCAAGATTTCTTCATAAAGTTCAAGAGCGAACAAAATAAATTTGAACATAGACACACGCTTAAGAACACGATTACATGTTTTGATTAATATGCTTTGTAAAGTAAGTGTAAACGCAAAGTTAATCACTAAATGACTATGAATAAAATTAAGGATTTCATTGTTTACTCGAATAGAATTTTTTAAACTCACCTTGATATGAAATGTAACGGGAATCATTTTCAAGTAATTCATAATTAGCCTCGAAATCAATCAGCTGCTGCTGATGATGCTGTTGGTGGTGATGATACCCCATAGTGGGATTGTGAAAACTCACCAAAGTGATTAGAAATGTTAAGATTTGTAATAACATTTTGTTATTTTTATTGTAAGTTTTATCTAGCAGGTGTAGTTTTATCATACTGTAAATAAAAGAAAAAAAATTATTTTAAGTTAAATGACAAGTATAAATAAATTTAAGAACTTATATGATGGGGGTAAAAAAAGAAATAAAGTAGTAACGTAAAAAATTCACTATTGGTTATTATTGTTTTGTGTTACATTTAATTCTCATTTAGTTAAAATAATTTTTAAAACTTGGGTAAAGGTTTCCTGATGAGCTAAATCAAACATTTGCAGAAATGGCCACAGATACTAGCTTGCACCGTAGTAATCAATTTCAGTGGATTTATAATTGAAATGCTTGCCTACACACGTTGTGTGCGTCCTGACAATATTTTGTTCGATTTTTCTTCGAAAGTAATCCACACCAAATTTTAAGACTCTTACACGTATACATATTTACTTTAGAAAAAGGTACCCATCCCTGGATAAAATTCTAAAATTTATATTTATATGTACATATAGTCTAAAACTTATTCTTAAGCTCTGTAAAAGGTGTTTCAAATATTTTAATAACAATATAATTTCACAAACTACAAATAAAAATCAAATACAAATTTTATTCAATTGGCAGTATGTAATTCATATTATGTTAATATTTTAAAACAGCGCCATCTGTTGCGCAACCGTATTTAAAATGTCCCGCTTTCAAAAATAGAAGGTGCCTTAAAGTATGCAGTACTGTTAAATCGGTAAAATTGCGTACTTTCCCTGCTTTTTCTTCACTTTCTCTTGGAAATAAGATATTAAGCACCGCAACTGAAATTTTAATTACAATGAAAAAAAATATTTAAATAATAAAAAAATGTTTTTTTTTGTTTATTTTTTCCAGTATGATTGTTAGTTATTTCTGTCCAATACAGAAAAACATGTACGAAATGTTGTTTAACTATCTGCCCCACAGTGGGACAGCCTGTTAGTAAAAAGCAGTAAATTATTATTTTCTATTTTTGTATTTTTATTTATTTATAATCATATACATATAAAAACATTAATTTAAATTTACAAATATTTATTTCTTAAATATATTTTACCATTATTAATTGGGAAAATAAGTAAAAGTGGGCTTGTAAATTCGTTGAGTGTTCCTTTAAAGTTATTTCATCCTTTAACTTGCCTACAACATACATATGATTGAAAATGCTCGTCACATTTGTGAGTTTCAACTTCATAACAAAGAACGTAAATTTTAGAATGAACTTTTACAATATAGGAAATTTTGTAGAAACTTAGAAATTCTCTTTTGTTTGTTACATAACAATTTTTTTTTATAAACTATTCCTGAGAAAATAATTTTATCACAAAATACAACATTATCAAAATTAATTTGTAAACGCGAAATCATATATCTAAATTCATGTATGGATTATATTATTATAATTTAATTCAATATTATTTGGAATACCATTTTCATAATAATTTTGCAAAATCTATACCTGCTTTTTTACATAAAGTTAATATTATTACAATATCTTTTTGTGTTTTTATGTTTGGCCTCAAACCTTAAACTCCAAGAAAACTTTGGTTGTCCACATTTCTTTATAAAAGTTACATAGTGCAGCAAGAATTGGGCTATCGGCTTAAGTGATCCATACAGTTCAAAATAAATTTTATTGTGCTCATATACTACGAAATTAAGCATATCTAAATCAATGTCTGTATATTCACTTCTTAATAGATTGTCTATAATTTTTACAAGAGAAACTAATAACTCGCAGTAGGGATTAGTTTCTGGAACTAAGTCTCCAATTATAAGAAGTATGTAATCTGTTAACGTTAATTTAAACTTTTGAATTGCTTTCTGTAATATATATGGGCCTATATTTCCTACTTCGTCTTCACCATATGGAAACAGTCTTCTGCGACTATTAAAAACTTCTAAAGAAAATATTAGAGAGTTGGTCAAGGACATTATTACATTACAAATGTTGTAAATGCACACCCCTTCAAAAAGATCGTGCATCAGATCTAGTGATATATTCTGGCTGACGTGAAAGCATTTGAGTTCATTAAAAATACAATTTGTCTTTACGCCCGTTTCGCTAGAATTCTCCATTGAAAGGTCAGTGTTATAACCTTCCTGATTTCTAAATGAATTATCAATTTCAGTATTATCTTGTTGCATATCACAGCGCTCCCGACGCCAAATTCTACAAAATCTTTCTGCATTAAAAGATTTAACAAAGCCAAGTATGGAATTGAGTCCAAAATTTTCGCCAAGAATCAAACCCAAGGTAAAATATATTTTATGCGATGCGTCTCAAGTGCTGTATTTATTTTGAGTCTTTCATCGCCTAGAGACTTTAATTATTGTATTAAATGGTAAAATATTTTTTCGTTTCCAAAAGTTTTAATATCAGAAATGTTTATATAACACAAATGAAAAATAAAATCTAGCTTTGATGCCACTTGCCGTGGCAAAGTATGCAAACTATAATATCCTGCTAAAACAGACTTTGAGTGGGAACCTAAGGGGTTATTAATTTCATATTCATCGAAATATATAAACAGTGGAATGATGTGCTTATTTAAAAATTTAGTTTTTTGTGATTTAAAAACATCTCCATTGGAAAAATTTGTTAATGTTTTACCTTTAAGTGACTCTTCTATATTTTTTAAAGATATATCTAAAAGACCAGGTATTTCAAAAAGTTTTGACAATTGAAAATTAAGTGGCATAAAACAGCAGCTAAATGTTTTGACGTCCAAATTAGGATATCCATGAGTCATACATTCAGAAATTTGATTCGGGTTCCTCGTATCTTTGTTTTTCTTTTAAAACTTTAAAAAACTTGTACTCTGTCGAAATGAATGGATTTTTTTGGAAATTTCAAGATATATGTATGTAAATAGCCAAGAGTATACATACGTATGCTATATTCTACTTACATATATTTCTAATGAGAAATGGGGATTAAAAATAAAGAACCGGTTTCTCGCTAGGCTGGTAGGTAGTGTGCTAGCCCATTATGAAGTTTTCAAATTTTTTTCTATATATAATAGTTTACAAATTAAACATACAATTTTGAAATACATGTTCTTCTTATATTCAGATAGCACTTTTTGACTACGTATACGTATGTATATTATACACGCAAAAAACTATAAAAAGCAAAAGCAATAAACACCGAATTTTAAAAATTTTGATTTATTTTATTTTTATTGCAGCAAAAATACTTGTTCCTAAAATCCTTAAGAACCCTTAGAACGTATTCTTTTTACTCTTTATTGTTTGTAAGCATCGTATTATATTCCTCCATCAGCTTGACACTTCTTTCTGCTGTGTCACTAACCACATTTAATTTAGTATAACAACATCTTGAAAGCAGTTATTACATTCCAACTAGCAGGATTATCTTCCAAAAATTCCTGGTTTATTGGAATATATACATATAATAAAACAGTAACTCATTTCCTGTATTCCTGTTTTTTTTGTGTTCCCATCACGTAAAAACTACTGGATGGATTTTGAGAGAAGGTACTTTAGTATCAAGATTCCAATATAGGATACTTTTTTTCCGCAAAAATATCTTATTTCTAAGAGAAAGAGGATAAAGGCACTGAAAGTACGCCGATTTTTTACCGATTTAAAGTTACGACATACTTTAAGACATCTTTTATTTTTTAAATCAGTATATTTTAAGCAATATTGCGCAATAGAAGATGCGGTTTTAAAATAATGAGTCACTCATTTCCTGTTTGCCTTTTACAGAGCTTTACAATATTTTTTAGAATTTTAGAATTTTATATAAATTTTAGAATTCTATCCAGGGATGGGTACCTTTATATAAAGTAAATACGTTAAGCTCTGTACAGACGGTTGTCAGATCTTACAATATTGTCAGAAAAATATATAGAAAACGTCTAAGAATCGTGTGAACTTACAATTGTTATCTGGTAATATTTTCCGAAAACGCATGGTCAGACTTCAAACTAACAATAAGAATGACAAATATGTGACAATCGTGTGTCAGCACAATGTTATGTCTGACAATATTGTAAGATCTGACAACCGTCTGTACAGAGCTTAAGTCTTAAAAGCAAATTCGAACAAAATATTGTCAGGACGCACACAAAGTGTGTGGGCACAGCTAGTCTCTCAAAGACAAACTGATTTGTCTTTTTTGAAATAAACAGCTCAATACAATTTCTTATAACGGTTAAATTTTCTTGATTTTTTGTTGCATTTTTTACATATTCTTCGGAATTTAGGTACCATAAATGATTTCGTAATTTTTTCAGTGCAACCTCTAATATACATAATTTGATAGCGTTAATGATTTTTCTTCTGTAAACTACATATGTAAATAAATGAGTTACAAATTTTCATAATTGAAATAATATCTGAATACTTTCACTATCTGATGCTAATGATTCAATTTGAGTCACATCATCTGAATAAGTACATGTTTAATTATCACTATGTAGTTGGTCTCAAGTAGAAATAATATTAACTTTACAGGAGAAGATAAAAACATAATAGAAACTTTAATATTCACAATGTAATTTGTAATATACAAAACTTCTTCTATTGCAATAAATATACAATGAAATTTGTAGTCAAGCTTAAGTTCGTTTTTATTCTCTCTACGAAAGAATTAATTAAATTACAAATTGGGTGATAATATTAAAGAAAAATTGGGTAAATTTAGTTTTTAGACACCAGCAGAGCGGAATGCACATTTTCTAGGAACAGAAATTGAAATATTTTGACTTTAGCCTTAGTGAACCATTCAAATCACATTTTGTCTATTTCAATGCCACCCGCTCTGATATTCCCTTTATTTTTATTGGTATCTGCTGTTTTGCTAATATTGAATTTTAAAACATAAAAGAAATATAACA
The DNA here is from genome assembly GCA_949628195.1 of Phasia obesa. Taxonomy (NCBI): domain Eukaryota; kingdom Metazoa; phylum Arthropoda; class Insecta; order Diptera; family Tachinidae; genus Phasia; species Phasia obesa. The sequence goes on from OX451217.1 coordinate 114,960,185, forward strand.
ATTTCACGCATCGAATTTCTTTTTTTTCAAACTCTTTTGTAATTTGAATTTTTTTTATAGATGAACTATTTTTTTCTGTACCAGCAATGTCTTTGCCATCCATAACACATGAGTATGTATGTACATTTACATTAATAGAGAAATCACCAATATCATTGACATTAATACAAATATAAATCAGACTTGATTAAAGGAAGAACCACTATTTAAATACCATTTTTTTTTTGTGGAGTTTCAACGCAACTGTCTGCTTATGAGAAATTTTTTTAAAATATTTTTTAAAATTTAGTGTCCGCGTGCGGTTATGGGAATATATATATCTACAAAACTTAGCCGGTTATTGAAGGTTTTCGGTTATGGGAGGTGTCCGTTATGAGAGGTTTCACTGTATTTGGTATTCCACAAATTTGGGCGGGTTTGCGGCACGTCCTAACTCCCCAACTAATTCACATGAAATTGTTATCAGGATATCTTTTAACTAAAATTCATCAAAATTCATGAGATTGGTAAAATCAGACTTTTTTAAGGGCAACACTAATGAAAATATCGCTTCTTTAATGGAACATTGTCATATCTTGAAAAAAAAAATCAAACTTGTGAAAATGATGTTGAAGTTTTTAAAATGTTGGCTTCATGTCCAGAGTGGATACATTCGGTTTATTTTTTGATTTTGATTTTTTGAGATATGACTGCTTTGTATTAAATATGAATATGAAATATTTCTTTATAAAAACTCGCTTATAAGAATTTTATTTTTTAGAATTTTGGAGTTTCAAATAAGCGATCACTCACTTTTGTATAAAGGCGAAGTAAATTTTTTTTTAAAGCAGTATATGGATATCGATTTTTTCCTATAAATGTCTATTCTATAATGTGTAGTTATACAAAAAGTAAAACTTACCAAGTTTTATAGTTAAAGAATTTTTTTATACAAAAAATAATATATATAAAAATGGATTTATGTAATTAATTCTTATTTAGTGTTGCCGTAAGTCAGCCTTTTTATATAAAATATTTTAACACACATTTATGGCATTCGGTATTTATAAAAAGTTTTTTATATCAAAATTTTTCACATAAACAATTTGCTTTTATAGAATATTTTTTTTATATAAAAGGTATGGAAAAAGCAACGGTGTTATTTGTCTTGTAAGCGGGATTTTATTATATGATACTACTGTATATGAAACTACTGTTTATGAAATGCCCATAATTTTAAAATTATACATAATTTAGATTTTTTATAATTTTAGAGGTTACATACATATATGACATGCAACAGAATTTTTGACAGAAAAGATATTAAACTTTACTTTTGTTAATAGTAATAAAAGTTATTTGTAAAATTTAAAATAAGATAACAAAACGAAAAAAAAATAAAGTTAGAAATAACTTTTATTTATTTATTAAAAAAAAAAAAATAAAAATTATTTTTCTAAAAAAAAAGAAGTTAAAATAACTTTTATTTCTTCCCGAAAAAAAATTAAAGTAAAAAAAAACCAAAATTAAAAAAAAAGTTAAAAATAGTTTTAATTTCTGCTCCAAACAAATTTTAAGGTACAAATAGCTTTTACTTCGGTTGGAAAAAAATACAAGTCAAAAATTATTTTTTTTCTCTACTTTTTTTCTGCTTCAAAAAAATAATCTTTAAATTTAAAAAAGCATGGATTTGTTTAAATCTTACGAAGCACACCATCGTAGATATATTGGTATGTTTGAAGCAGGGGTTTCGTTAAAAGTCTGTCGGTTTCTATAAAAAGGTTTATCATTTGCTTTAAAAAAATTTCTTCAATTTACAGTCAATAAAAATCAAATATATATATAAATAATGTCCATAATGCTTATATATGGACCATTCTCTCTAAGAAAGAATAAATTAAATTACAAATTAGGTGATATTATTAAAGAAAAATTGGGAAAATTTAATTTTCAGACACCAGCAGAGCGGAATGCACTTTTTCTAGATAGCTACGTCCGTCATCAGCACTCTTTGTATCTATCAACTTTGGAAAGTGTTTAGCATCATCTATTTAATCAACCAAACTCAGATAAAGGAATACGAGAAAACTTGTATTCAATTATCAATCGTCAGTTGGTGAGAACGAAGTCTACCACTACCTAAAGCTTCCCTTTTGTTTAATATTTTTATTTTAATTAATATTTACCACCTTATATTTGTTGTTGCTTCAATTTCCCAAATATATTTGTTTAACTTTCAAGCTGCGTTTTTAATATTTATTAAAGTACACATTGTGAACACACAGTTTAAGTGTATCGAGTCTATCTTGTACATGTTACTAAACGTCAAGCCTTAAACAATAAAGTCAAATCGGCGTACGCAGATATAGTAAAACAGAAGCATATAACTATTAACATACATACATATATATCGCACTTTATCAACCGGAGGGTAATAACTCAAAATTTTTAAATTTTCACTTCTTGCAAGAATTCAACCACAACATCAATATCCATCTACTGTAAAAATCTCAACGTATTCCGATTACTCTTTCATCGCGAAACCCGCATATGAAACCATTTTCGTGATAGTGTCTTGAGTACCTTTTTATCAACAAAAAGGTATTATTTTTATTTGGCAATAATTTCAAAAAATTTAATAGAAAACAGCGTAAATATATTATTAAATAGAATTTGAATAGAATAATCTTAAAATGTAATCACAAACAGTTTTTTACCTCTACTGAATATTTTAAAATTTTGAGTTAATACCCTCTTGTTGATCAAGCGCGATATGTATAAATAAAGTGAAAACCCAGACTGAACAAAAACTAATTGCTACACTATTTTCCATTTTTAATTTTTTATTTTGTTTTAAATGCAAATTATTAACAACAGGTTGACATTATTCTATTTCAATACAATAATACAACCGATAAAACAATACAAGGGTATAGTGAATTGACAACTGTCTTAAAACTTTTTTTCAAATTTTATAGTCTAATACAAAATAAAAAGAGAAAATGCAACATAAATCTTTTGAAAATTTTGAAAGAATAGATCAAGTTATTAAAAAGCAGCAGGCAACTGTAGAGCTTGTGTCCTCCCGAGGAATTATGAGAGATACACCGAAAATGGCGCGCACACTTATAAACATATAATAACAAAACATAAACAAAAACAAAAAAGCTTTAGTAGGCATAATACTACAACTCGTGGAGATTGGCAGCTTTACTTAATCAAGACATCTAAATAATAATTTTTTAATATTATTTCTGTAAAATTATTAATATCGTTTTTTTTAAATTAGATCTGTTTATTTTCAGTTCCTGAAGAAGAATACCGAAGGTAATCGAAACATTGAATAAATAGTTTACCAGAGTGATTTAATAAAACAAAAAAGAGTTTTATTTAAAAAAATATAGTGACCTAGAGCCCAAATAAGGAGTAAATAAAAATTGGAGTTTAATTTTTCTTTGTCATTTAAAAAATTTAATTATTTCCAAATTTATTTTGATTCCGTCCCAATGTGTGAAGGTTGATAAAGGGGAAAATATTTAAACAATTAAGTTAGCTTCTAAGAAATTCCTACTCGAACCTGTTGATTATTTTTTACATTAAAACAAATTGATATTAGTGTTTTTTTTGTCATTGAAAAAATTCAATTTTTTCCAAATTTATTTTGACTCCGTCCCAATGTAGGGGAAAGAAAATACTTAAGCAATTAATTTAGCCTGTAAGAAATTCCTACCCGAACCTGTTGATTATTTTTTACGTTAAAACTGTTTTAATTAAAGACTTTACTAAAACTTTATTTCATACGTGTCAAATATTTTTGATGTTAATGGTAAATTTTTCTTACTAATTTAATATTTTAAATTTGAAGGGTTAAAAATTTTATTAAAACTTGCATAAATCAAGATGATTTGAAAAATAGTTTTGATTTTTTTTTTGAAATAAAATGTAGTGGGTTTGTAAATTTTTAATTCCAATTGTTACTCGTATTTTATATCACCCCTTAATTACTATTCAAAACCCACATTCATATTAATTTCAAAGAAAAAAAAAACAAAATTGTTGGCAAAGCCACCACGCTTCAGACGCAGTGTATTAAATTAAGATCACAATAAATATCGGTGCATGTGAATCTATTAATTAAGTTTATTTGCATACTTTTCTATGCTCTCTTTCATAAGCTGGATTATTTTATAAAACCATGTCGAAAAGCTATGTGATCTGCAGCATACGAAAAAATTAAAACTGATAATTCATACAATCAAAATTAATTTCGACTCTGTCAAATACGACAGCATCTATTGTCAGCGACTAAGTTTGGACTGCCTGTTTCTATTTTAGTATTTCTTTTTACCTTCAAATATTAATATAATCCGCTTAAAACTGTGCAAAGATCATTAAGTGTATCCAAGATTTGAGGAAGTTGTAGAGATTTTACAATAAACATTTTCACTAAAAAAAGCTCATAAGTAATTTTTGTTTAGCACATTTTTGCACAAAAACCAAATTTATTTTTATATATATTTTTATTTAATTTTTTTTTAAATACAAATAATTGATTTATTATTTATTTCGTTTTTTTTTTGTTATTTAAATTTAAATGTAAAATTTTTTTCTGATAAGATTTTTTGCTTTTTAATTGATTTGAAACTCTTTTTTTAAGCCACATATGTATAGTTACGAACACCGTTTAAGGTTGGGTTTAACATAAACTCATAATAAATATATTTTTATATTTTAGAAACGAACGCATGCGTCTTGTTTATTTAAGACGAAACGTCAACAGCGAAGCATAAACACGAACTGAATTTTAAAAATATTGGACTCAAACTCAAAACCGTACAAGAGAGTAACGACAACTGGCCAAAGAACACAGAAAAGGAAAAACAACAATATAAACAAAACAACATGTTTGAGAAGATCGTGGAAAATATAAATTGAAGAAAAAAGATTAGTAAATATCCAGAGCAGCGTTGCCAGAAACTTTTTTTAACAAATAAATTAAAATCGAAAATATCATATTTCAATTTTTACCTACTCTAATAATTTTAAGCAAATAATTATGAATATTTTATTTGAACTATTTTCTAAATTAATTAATATTTTTCTTTAGCTGTATCTGAAAATGATTTCGGCCTTCTGGCTGGCCCGAGCCGGTATAGCGTATTTTTAATTACAATTTCTCAATTACTTTTCTAAGCATTTGGGGCGTCAACAAAAGATTCTCCAATTCATCTAAATTCTATCTATTTCGCATAAAACAATGGCTTCTTAATTTCAAGGACGGTAAATTGTACGATCCTTGTGGTCAATTGACTGAAGTATTTTTAGATGACATGTCTGCAAAATGTTTTCTTTAATAAGATGCATGTTTGTCGTACTATATGGAATGTGATTTGGGTTCACGGTAACGATTTCGAAGCTATAATATTTTTTTAATAATAATTCCACCGGCCCATAAAGCGTGGATGTCGCTCTGTCTGGAGAATCTCTTTTAGATTTTCTACCGTTCCAGATAAGACAATTATACGTACTGACATGATCATTGAACCAATATTGCATAAAATATTCCCGAACTGTACCACGACTTTCGAAATAAATTTGTAGAATATGTAGATCTTATTGTTTCCTTACTTACTTACTTACTTACTTGATTAAGTTATACGTGTAACATGTCTTAACAATTAAACGGATACTTCGGCTTAGATTGCAAACTAATATTGTACAAGTCAATTTTAAATCCAATTCAATTATGGGGCACGGCCTTAGCTAGCAATGTAGAAAAAATTCAAAGGTGCCAAAATTAGATTCTACGAATGACCACAGTTGCTCCCTGGTATATAAATAACTGACTTGAAAATGCTACCAGCAACAGTGACACATACAATTTTTTTTTGTCTAGCACTGGCTGGGCTTAACAAGTATATTTATTTTAATTTTAGACTTAAGATATGAGTAATTAATGGTCAATCTGCTGATCCCAACAGATGCGTCTTAGAAACGGCTTAATGAATATACTGCAAAATTAAGGGCTGACAAATGTAAACAATTAAAAAAAAAGAGGAACAAAAGAAATAATTTAAATTATCTCAATTAATTACTTTAGCTAAAAAGTATGAAGAAGCAACGGCATAACTTTCTTCTACTAGCTATGGGGGTGCTGTAGCTTAAGTGGTTAACACGTTGACTACTAACAATTGTCACGATTTCAATACTCAGCCATGGCAACATCAATTTTTCTTAGACGTATTAATTTTGATTATAATAACGCATATTACAGCGCCCTCCTTCGCCGGTATTACCACATAACACTAAATCACCGGAGAAATAAAACAATTATAATTTGATTATGCTAGCTTCAAACTAATTCGCCTAAATAACACTAAAGGTGCTTGCAACATTGTTCTAAAAATAATCACAACGTGCAATCACAGTGTTGCCATAAGCGAAGCTTTACTATTACACTAACCATGTGTCTTATCTACTACTATCCCTTTCCCAAGAAGTAACACTCAGGCAATTAATGCCTATATTAACTAGGCATTAATTTCCCGAGTGTTATTTCTCTTAAAAAAAAAAAAACAATACTATATAATTTAGGCATTAAAGTAATGTAAAGCAATACAACCATCCGTTCGCATGACATTTTAAATTTACTGAAATTAAATCTATTACATTTGACTACAGAGGACGCATACAGCAAATGACCAGTAACCAAGAAAAACATAAAAAATGGATTCAATTCTTTGTTTAATTAGGAAAATATTTTTTCTGTTTTGAACAAATATATATTTGCATCAATTAAAAAATTTATTGAAAATTAATTTAAAACTAATTAAAACCTTTAATTGAAGAAAAAATATTTTTCTGTGTAAGATACGAGTACTTATTGTTCGTTCAAAAAAAGTGTGGTTAAATTTTAAGGGCCGATGTTGATTATCACAAAAATTATTTATGAATTTATTATCATTTATTTTTATTTTTATTTTGATAATATTGGTATGATTCAATTATGTATGGAACAAAATATCGGTTAAATGGCCGCCGCAAGTTCGACGGCACACATCCATCCCGTGCTCCAAATTTTCGATGACACAGGCATAATTGAGGTTCTATGCCGTAAATGTGCCGAATTATCTCATCCTTTAGCTCTTGAATTGTTGCTGGCTTTCGACGTTCACCTTTTCTTTCAAATAACCCCAAACAAAGAAGTCCAACGGTGACAAATCATATGATCTTGGCCACCGATTGACATCGCCACCACGTGAGATAACACGGCCATTGAATTTGTCGCGCAAAAGAGCAACGCGAAATAAGAAATGTCAAATTAAATGCAAAAAAAGACTTGACGTTTAGGCGTGGTTTATATTCAACATCGGCCCTTAAAATTTAACCACCCGATAATTGAAGATACAATAAATAAAATATGAAAATCAAGAAGTAAACATCCCATCTAATTGGATCTCCAAATAATTGGTAGACCCGCCTCTATACCGCTTCGAATAAAGTATTGAATTTTTGGTACAAATAACACTTTTAAAAACGGGAAGTTTAATTAACAGAAGTGCTTACCAACACTTAAAAAAAAAATAAGCTAAACATTTTATTTTAAATCCGAGTTTTTTCGTTGCTGATTTAAGAAAATATTTAACTTTTAGAAAAAAATCATTATCGTAAAAAATATGAATCTACATTCTGGCAACTCTAAGCCAAAGAGAGTATGTTGACTCCGTATTCGTATTTGCCAGATACAATCGACTATGTATTCGATAGAACGAGTTTTGAGTTGTAGTTGTAGTTGTTGTTGTTATAGTTATTGAGTAGTAACAAACATAAACAAAAATGAAAAAAAATAAAGTTGGAAATGACAAAAGCATTGTTTGTGTGTAAGAATAAAAAAATTAATAAAAAAAATTAGAAAAAAAAACCAACTAAATACTACTGTGCGAATTTGTGTGTACGTAGCAGCAGTTCATATGTTTGTTGGTATCTATTGTAGTACAACTGTGACGTAGTTGCAGATACAATACGTAACGAACGGGTAGTTAAAACACGTCCACACAGTCACAATTATACTTCCATACGAGTATTTCGATCTTTATACGTATTTGCTAAGGTCGTTTAAATTTTATATTTATTTACTCGCATGTATGTGAGAGTACCATCTGATAATGAAGTTTGAAGGCGATAATGATGGTAAGTAGTGAGTACAGCAGTGTGCATTGGGTTAGTAGGGTTACCAGCTACTGTTTGCAAATAATGAAATTAAATTTAAGAAAATCTACTTAATTTTATACAGGGTCTCTTTGTATTTTGAAGACGGGCAGCGTGCACACTTTTAATGCAGCACTGCTTCCGTTAACTTTTATTTATTACTGGACTATTGCCGAATTTCGAGCAATAATCGATAAAAATCGATTGGGAGTGCACCAGTCTATTAGTCTGCGTGTTCGATTTCCGCCAAAAACTCTGTTGTTTGATGTTTTCTGCAGACAAGCAAGAGCTTCATAGGTAGTCTTGTTTAAAAAAGCTGCGTCTATTAGATTGGTTTGTAATTCTCATTCGGTTTTTAGAAGTTTTTTAATAATAGTATATTTTTGTGTAAAGATACTTTTTCCCCAAAAAATCAAATTTTTATTGCAAAGCATTATGGGTAATTGAAATAATATTAAATAATAATTAAATAAATAGAAAACTTATTTTCTGCTCTCTTTTAATGTGAAAAATTCTTCAAAATCTGTAGTCAGGTAACCTCACTATGGAGGGGAAATATTATGGGGAAAATTTTTAATTTTTTTATATAGATTTTGAGAGTTAAATTTACCATTTTTCCCCTTAAATGGAAGTCAAGTTAAAAATTTAGGCTTTAACATTTCCCCTTAGTTGTTAGGCTACCTAATAATTGTAAATTGTAATCAGACATTAGTAGTTGTCTGATGTAGTTACCAAACTTCATTCAGTTGCTTTCGTAGGAATTTCTGGAGATTTCTGGTAACGACTTGATCATAGTTGGGGGTAGTGCACTAAATTTGCAATCCTTACTAATATTGCAACATTTTTGCATTAATTTTTTTTTTGGTTTATAGTGATAACTACAAAATTTGCAGCCTTAATTAACATTAGTGATAGGGAGTTAAAAATTTCTGCACTAAAATTAAATTATTTGATTTGAAAAAAGCAACCTGCAATACATTGCAACTTTTTTTCTTCACTTCATCAACCATTATTCTCCATTTCTTCCACCATTTTTCTAAATTGAATATGTGGCCTTGTGAATATCGTGATGCTACTTAGGGTCTTTCGTGAATGCTTAAAAAAGCTGTGTCGTCAGCAAATGTCGATGTGTGGACCCGGTTACTAGTTGGCATGTCGGAAGTATACAATAAGTATAAAAAGGGCCCCAATATACTTACTTGGGAAACTCCGGCTTCAATTGGCTGGGGTGAACTCAAAAAGTCTCCTTCTTTCGTAATAAATTTTCGTTCGGTTAAATAACAGCAGCTCATATAGGTTTACGGGAAAATTAAGTTTTAGCTTATACATATATTAGGCCTTCCTGCCATACCTTATCGAATGCTTGCGTCGATAAAAGCGCAGATCAGTATTTTCTCTCTTCAAAAGTCTTCTTCACAACATTGACTAACCTGTGGGTTTGTTCGATCGTACTATGTTAAATGAATGAAGATTTGGGGTTCTTACGATTTGACTTGCTAGTGGACGGCTTTTTAGTTGGAAATAGGGACCGCGCTTAAACCCAGTTAATTAATAAAGATGATACATGTACCAAATATTCAAATTAAGATTTGTTGGAAATTAATAATTTTTGTAAGCGTATCCACTACCTTACATTTTCTAGGTTGGTAACACTCGTTATTTGACCGGCCGGCAATGATGAGGTTGAGTTTTACCGTTTGTATGCAGGCAGCATTTAAAAGAACTTTATTTTATATTAGTTTTCAGAGACACACAGGCACAACACATGATAGATGACAAACAAATAATAAAGAAGAAAAATAAAACATTTAAACGAACTGACAGCCAAACAAACAATTCAACCATAACTTAATGCTCTCATATTCAAACGTTGTACATATTTATTTTTACTTAAGATACTCGTTCTTATATCAATGTAGATGCAAGATGAATGCATTTGTTTTTGGTTTTTGAATTTGATGGACTGATTATAGATTCATGTACGCGTACACACACACACACACACACACAAACAGCCACTTTAAAAACACACATGGAACACAAATGAATGTGTATTGAATGCTGTTGAAATAACCAAACCTTAAAAACCCCATCTTCTTATTATTGTATCTAGAACTACAATTTTATTTCCAACCAACATTCGATCATTATCCGTCCATCCATCTACTGGGAAAGATAAACACAAAAAACATACACAAACACACATGTTGTTGTTCGTAGTGCGAGTGTTGGAAACAAAAAAATTTTATGAGGCAGACCAGGCAGCAGCAGCTCGCGAACAGGCAAAAAAATCAAATAAATGTCATACTTGTTGTTGTCCATATAAAAGCGATTTTCTTTCGTATTTGTAGATCATACCAAAATAGATTTCGATTTTTTTTTTCTGAAAAGAACCTTTTTTGTTGATGTCGTTGGCTTACTGCTGCTGTATCTGCCTGCTGCAACATATGGCCAATTATTTGATGTGATTATTCTACTAATGTAACACAGATTCAAACTGTTACACGGATACGAACAAATATTTATACGAGTAGAAGAATAGCGTTTTTGAGCATTTAAGCTGTGAATTGGTACTTTCATATCTGGTTTACGTTTATGTGGGCTGATGAAATGTGATAGTGGAAAATAAAATAAAATATTTATAAGAGAAATTTCCAGCAGAAAAACCCAAATACAGGGTATGGAAAAAGTGAAGAAATGATGAAAACCTTAGTGAGAGGTCACCAACATTAGGGTTTTTGGCTAATTTTTATTTAAAAAAAGTGGGAATCTTTTTTCTTTTAAAAAGGCTGGCTAGAAAGCTGCAAGGGGACTGATCTTTTTTTTCGATTTCTGTCAATCTGTCTTACAGGCTCTTGAATTCGTGGTTCACCATAAAATCTCTTAATTATTTCCGAAGAATAGAGAAATATTTTATCCTCTTGCGAATCAGATGACAATAACAATAAGTATTTAAAAAAAATTAGAATGTCGTCGTCTGCATGACCTATGTAAGCGGCATTTTGGAAATTTTACGGAGATTCCTTTCTATTAAAACTTATATACGGAACGAATGTTGTTTTTTTTTTGAGATGGTGAAAAATGTGTGTAAGCGTGAAATACTTAAGCAAATTGTAGAATGACTAACGGACGAGACAGCCTTTTAGTGGGGTTAATCCTCTTTTTTCAGGTTGATCTCGTTTATATTTCTGTGGCATAATGGAATAACTGCTTAAGTCAGCTTAAGTCGACTTAAGATTTATTTTTGAGAACGTTTTTGATAACAACATATTTCTTAATTTCTAAAGTCCCTAAAGAAAGAATGGTCTTAACTGCAATAAGAATAAGAAAATCTGGAGTGACCTACACTCAACTTTACCATACTCAATGGAAACAGATATTTGTATGGATATATTACATAAAGAATATAAGTTCAAAGTATATTCGAATCGAAAAATTAGTTATTTTCGGTTTGAAGTGTTAAGTAAACTACCCCTTGCCCCTTCCCGATTATGCCCAGAATTTATACATCTCTTCATTTCCATATACCAAAGGCACATACTAATTTTTTCCAAAAAGAGCTTTATTTTTATCAGTTGGTCACAAGTTTAATTTTTTCCACACCCTTTACAAAAAAAAAGAAAATATTTTATTTATTGCCATTTAAACTTACTAGAGGGTGTAACCGAACATAAAGTTAGACATACATAGATGAAAATTGCGGGCTGGAAATTAAGATGGCTATTGACATATTTATATACTTATTTTAGAAAATATTTAAAAATTTAATATCCTAAATAATGCAAAATTGTGTTAAAAGTAAAAACATGTGGCGTAGAGAAAACCCATTGACGTAGGAGGACATATTTTTTGGGGGGGGGGGGGGGGGGTGGCAAAACCATTTTATTGTAAAACAATATTCTGTAAATAAATATAAAGGCGGCAGGACTGGCTGGCGTGGCATTGCACCCCCAGAATGGCCTTTCTACGCCAATGAGAAATCCAAATTTGTGGATTTTGGTTATAATTTGGTAATAATTCTTTTGATATTTGAAAAAGGTTTCTTTTGGCATGTTACCCACATAACTAGTTTTATTGATATGCTATTTGAAATTGGTTGCAAACTGGTTAAAATAAACACGAGTTTCAGCTGAGACGTAAATACTAGGAATATATGCCTTTTTACTGATAAGATATTAAACAAAACAAAATTTCGGCAATACCTACATGCTTAAAGTTGACGCATCACCTGAATTATCTTCAGATTATTCTCCTTTTATAGTTTCAATATGAAACCATACAGAAATCATATCACTGCCTGAATATTTAGCAACGATAAGCGCTCGCGTAAATTGGCTAAAATATAGAAAATATCTCAGTACGGATGCTTAACATTTTACAATAACCAAGCAGCAAACAATACACACAAAAAAACATAGTTGAGGTTACCATAATCTAAGAGCAACATATTATGGTTGTAGTGAAACCATATTATTGTTGAACATTATATTATGGTTAAATTAAAGATTATAGTATGGTTAAAAAATATGAAATGTCATATGAAATGGATATGCCAGTTTTTTTTACATTTTAAAAAACAAAATTTTTTATAATTTTTTATTAATGATTTTATATAAAAAACAGATGATTTTATTAATACATAGATAAAAAAATTTAATAAGCATTTTTCTTCTTCCAAACCGTATTTCAAGGATATAAGGGAGGGAACAATTTGGCCATCGATTTAACGGCACTCGCACATGGCCCATACCATTGCAGTTAATGTATCTACCAGTAAAGAATGATTCTTGTAGACATCAATTTCGGGGGATTTCTTTTCCAATTCAGCTAACACCTTTTTCATGTAGTTTTTCATGTACTTACAAAGTAAAGTCTTTCTTGTCTTGTAAACTGTGATTGAGAACAACATCAACGCCGGTCTCAACGGTTGAGTTTGTATCCTCATTAGCTTCTTCCGCTCAGGTAAAGAAATCTTCACTTTTACTGTCACCTGTTACATTACATCACCGACCAATTTCGTTTTGTGTCTGCGAACATTTCGTCATCAGTAATATTATCCCTGTTTATTTTCATGATTTCGAGGTTTTATTAATTTTTCTGGTCTAAAAATTAAAAATAAATTACAGTCTCAAATCGAGAGGACTCTAATTGCGGGTATCCAGAGAAGATGGTTGCCCTGAGCTCAATTCAACAGCGAAAAAAAATAATTAAATAAATTCCTGAAACAATTGTTTATACATTTTATATTATTTTTTTAAAGCACAAAATAATAAACTCAGATGATATAAACAAACAAATAATTTTTATTTTTTTTTTGGTTAACTACGAAAAAACTTTGGTTGTGGAGTAAAAATTAAATAGTTAAAAGCAACCATGTTGAATTTTTTGTACGTAGTAACCATTTAATGGAAAAATTTTAAACAAAACTTTTTAACCGTGACCAAAGTATTGTTACAAACAACTAAAATTTGTTCATCACAACCATATATTGTTACAGAGAACATAATGTGGTTCCTGGTTTTTCTTTGCGTGTATACGTATGTACTATCGTAGACGACATATGGCTCTTGACTAAAAAAAGAAACGATTGAAAAGAGTGGCAACATACAGATCTCCTCAACTTAAAATCGTACTATGTGAAATTTAGTTTTAGCTTTTTAAGTTCTAGCTTGTAAGTTCTAGCTTATACGGAGGTACTGACAAAAAACATGTCGTTACGATTACGTAACTACATATCATTACGATTACGTAACTACATAGCGTTACGATTTCGTAACTACATACCGTTGCGAAGTTATGTTAACCCTTTCATATAAAAATCGTTACGATTTCAGAAACATTTCGGTTCCAAAAGAAGATTTTGTCGACCAGTCATTACGAATTCTCTACTAAATCGGAACATTTGGTTCGGTGGGTACATACATACACCCATAAATACATATGTACATACATACATACATATATACATACATATATATATATATATATATATATATATATATATATTATATATATATATATATATTCAACTACATAGTTGAGTTGCCATCCGTAGATGTTGATGCAGCAATTCGCTTAGATTTGACTTATGAGATGTTGGAAGAGCAATCGCTGAGAAGGCCTATGTTTATGATAAAACGTGTAAAAAGATACTAATGGAACTTCCACACGTAGTAGTAAAAATTATTCTTTTTATTTTTTATCATTGTACGCCTTGATATAATACCTTAGCCAGGAAAAATCAAAGAACGATAGATTCATATAGACCAATATATATTAACAACTATAACGTTCACATAGATCTAAATATACCATTAGTTAAAATAGCAAAAGGAAAACATGCAGCAACGTATTTTATGAAGCTTAAAACGCATCCAAATCCTCTTGTCCGTAACATCCTAAATGATCGAGGTTACGTAAAAAAGAAGGTGGATTTTGGCTCCGCTTAAAAAAAATTTAAAAAAATATATTTAATTTTAAGACTCTCATATCTGCTTATCTCTTGGACATTACTTCAAGCTTAAACTGAAGCTTGTCTCCAGAATTATTACCACTTTTTTTACTACTTTCCCACTGTTCGATGTTCTGACGTAACGTATTAACCAAAATAAATCGTTTTAAAATACTTTTAGCGAAGTTTTAACATTAAGAACAAAAAATTTGAGTTTGTCGCAAAAGCACAAATACATTAAAATGCTAACGTTGTCTGCATCGTATGTGGTAGTAAGGTCAAATAAAAAACACTTTTCACCAAAACGTCTAGTAGGTATAGTGCTAATAACTTGCTGACTAAAATAACTAATTGACGCTGATTTATCAGACATTAAGTAAGTAACTACACATAAATTAGTCTTGAGTCATTTAGTCGCATCATTTAGGTAGAAAAGTCATTAGTGAAGCAGATAAGACTTTTGAAATTTAAGATATCATTTATTCACTGGTAAATCAATTGTCTGTAACGCAATGGTGATTACCATGTTTAAAGGAAGACGACTCTGAAGTCTTATAATCTGCACCATAAAGAACAATACTTCAGATGCTTGGCAACACCTGTATTGTCTCTGGTTGCACATATGACGTTATGCTATGAATTTGTTCATATTTATACCTTGAACTTTGGCATCATTTTTTATAAATTTATATTTTTAACCACAATGCTACAATTAAAAAACAACAATTTATGAAGCATTTCAGTAAATTGTATGGCCATTTCCCCGTCTTTTCTTTTTATAGTTAATGATTGTAAATATAGAATTAATAGAAATTAAGTGATAGAAAGCGGGTATCCTGTCACTGAGATTTCCATTGTAGGACTGCGTTATCCAGGCTGGGTTGTCAGACTAACATCTATCTAGTTTCGATACCTGCACATAGTTACATATTTGCAAATGAACATGCAAATGGAATGGTTTCGCTTTGTACGCCCCCTATGCTGCATTGTTCACTATATCGTTTGGCAATACAAAACCAGTATTTTCGTTTATTACCTTCAGAGAACTTAGCTAAGATGGCCTAAATTGGACAGTTGTAAGATCACTAGGAAAATGTAACCGTGTTATTATGACTATCGTTCGGCTCAATTGGTAAAAGGTGAAATGCTGTTAGTGTTAAACGGTTGCACCCGTGCGCATGTCTGGCACTTCATTCTTCACGACATACATTTTTTGGAGCAAACTTAATATAAGACATAATTGAGCTATCAATGACATGTCTAGGTGACCACAGTAGATATCTTAATGTGACTTCATTCGTCTAGTGATATTTACCAGAATATACATTTGATTGGCAGATGTGATCAAGATTAACGTCGGCACCTAGCCGTGTTGGTCCTTATCTGAGCAAATGGATTGGAGTTTTGTCAAAACAAAATCATTTGATCGAAATCGCCTTTGATAAGCATAATCTAATGAATTTGTAAAATTTAAAATATTTTTTATGATTCTAGACGTATGTCAATTCTTGATATTATTTCTAAAACTTTTTAATTCATTACTTAATACATAAAAGTTACAATTTAGAAAATAATTATGTAGATGGTAGCTAGGGTTTGGGATATCCCGGACATTTTCATTTCCCGGGAAATGGGGAAAAAATATTCGCATTCCGGGGATTCCCGGGAAAAACTGTTCTTAAAGAAAATAACTTTATTTACCGAAACAGTATTTAAAATTTCATAGTTTTATTAAAACATAAAAAAGAACACAAATAACGACTAAATATTAGTATTACCTGTTTATAAAACTTAAAAACAATTCAGGTGACAAAAACAACAAGATATAACAAATATTTATAAATAATGAAAAAGTATTTGAATAATTGTTTTTTACAAAATATGATTTTAGAATGTCCATTGATATGTTAAACGCACTAATTTAACAAATCACTGGACATTCTTTTCCTTGATTTTGTTGCGAAAGTCTCTCTTTGAAAGTTGGTTCCATTTCGTTAACAACACAACTGCTAGTTGACGGTTCTACAGATTCGAGTGGCTTTAATAATCTGTTGAACAATTGTGCTGAATAAAGCTTTATGACATTTTTTGACACATTAGCAATTTCACCAGTTTCTAAATACTTAAGTATCGCAAACGTTTTATCATCCCTTCGTTCATTTACTTTTCTTTTCAACCATCTGTTTTCGAGTCGAATTAATAGCCAAAAGCTGCTGGTAGAGGGTCTGAGTAATAACATCTGCTATTAACAAATTTGTGCCCCTGCAACTTTTATGGGATTTAAAACGGCCGCTAAATTTTCTTAAATCTGAACATATTCTTCAACCCACAACTCTGCGCAATTGAAATCTATCAGAGTTTTTTTTAAATATTAAATCATTACAACCTTAATTATTTTGTTTTTACATCATGAAGTATACTCTTTGCAATTTTCTTGTTTCTTATATTTCTCCAATTTTCTTTAAATTTCCCGTTTTCCGGGAAATTAGCAAATATTTTCCCGAAAAAATTAATTAGAGCCTTTCCCCGGAATTCCCATTTCCCAAACCCTAATGGTAGCCTAGCATGAAGGTGAGGAACACTCACTTAGATACGAAATCTGTAAAGAAAATAGGAACAAATCCAGGGCATAGAATCTCATAGTTAAGGTATAAAGAAAAAGAAAGAAGGGAAGAAATAATGAAAATGAAGCTGTTGGGAGTAGTAGAGTTTATCGAATAATGATCACAAGGGTGGTTTTGCCGCAATCTTCTCCTTGTTTGGTTTTCTACCGAGAACTAGTTGAACATTGAAAATACAAACTTAATTCTTGTCTAAAGTCTTGAGAGTCTGTGAGGAAAAAGAGATATTCAAGGCAACATTTGTGGTAGCACTTCATATTAGGACAGATGAAAAGCCTATGAAAAACTGTTTCTTTCTATTTCTCTTTATTATAAATTTTACACTTGTCACAATTATCTCCAATGTTCGCAACAATTGGTATGTTCAATAACGTAGTCATAAATTCTATCATTCTATTTCTGAAGAGTATTCTGAATGGGGTAGCAATACATGCAGATATACATACAAAACATAATGCATTCCTCGGTTTAGATGCCTACAGCATCAGCCACCTCACGCACTATCATTCACTCCGTTCATTCATCAAATACCATTCCATGGATTTTATCAACTACCGCTGGTGTGATCAGAACGTTTGACGTCACGTGTGCTGGTACGACCACAGTGGAACACACTAAACCACTTTTTAGTTGTTGCAATTGATGGTGCAGATGGTTACGGTGATGTTTTTTTTTCTCCTAAACAGTAATGTGTGATCATCACAAAAAATTCACTTTCTTTAATTTACGTCCAAAATTTCCGAGGTTTTCAGATTTCAAAATTGATTAAAATTCGACACTTGTCCATTAATAGATAGCAGTTAAGGAAAGCAGTATTTAATTACAGCAACGCAAATGCAAAAAGGGACGGAATTATCAAACTGGCCTCGTATTACATTAAAATGTTTGTTTTCAAAGAATAAAACAAATCTACGCAAATTCAGTATTTTGAACAATGTTGATTATTAATAATTTTTAATGCTTCTATTATACCTGCCACAATTTCACTGCTCATTTAACACCTTTACAACGCACAAAAGCCAATAAACTCCATGACAGGTTGGTTAATAAATTTCCTAAAATGAAATATTGTTAAAAACGTAAAGATTAAATTTAATTTACATAAAAAATATTCTACAGACATAAATAAATTTAGAGAAGGAGGCTTCCACATAAATGTTCACAAAATCTTAAGGTTTGAAAAACAGATTTAAATGAAACAACCTTAAGCCAACAACAAAAACAACATGTAAATGGGTCATAAATTTAAAGAAAAAATGACTTTTTGTAGACAAACGGAAAAATTTAAATTGTCGTCGTTAAGTTTTGGCTTCCTAGACACTCATAAAATTCATGAAATATTAAATGGGACAACATAAAATCGAAATTTAAAGCCACCGTTTTATGGATGTCAAAAAATGTAATAAAAATCTACCTGAGCAACAAATCTAGTGGTCGGTCGTAAGAGAGAGAAAAAGAAGTTGTCGTGGTTTATAATCAGCGTTTAAATAACAAAAACGATCCTTAAAGGCAGCCTTGATAATTTAGTGTTTTTTTTGCAATGGTTGTAGAGGTTTTTAAAAATTTTCCAGTAAGGCATTACAGTGTTTTTTTTATCTCAGTGACATCAAATCTAATTGAAAAATAAAAAGCTTTATTTATTACAAGCGAACATATTTTAAGATAAAAAAATTTGTCAAGTGCGAGTTAGACTCACACACGTAGGGTTCCGTATTATGTTTAGTGCATGGCGGCCATGGCAATTCTCTTTCTATGAATATATCAAGAGTCTACCTATTACTATTAAAAAAATAAGTTACTATACGTGAAAAACATGTCACTATCAACACACCCTTTAATTTTTAGTAACTGTCATAACGGCCATGGCAACACATCTTCTATACAAATTAGAAGAGTCTACTTATTACGGTTCAAAAAATATGTCATTATACATGCAAAAGAAGTCACTGTCGGAAAACCCTTTAAATTTTTATTATTTTTATAGGGGTCATATTAATACACCATTTGTGAAAATTTCAAGAGTCTATCTATTATGGTTAAAAAATTAGTCAATGTTTATGCAAATGACGTCACTGTCGGTACACCCTTTAATTTTTACTATTTGTTATAGTGGCCACAGTAATACACCTCCTGCAAAAACTTCAAGAGTCTACCTATTATGGTTCAAAACTTAGGCCTTAAACATGCAAATCACACCACTATCGGAACACCCTTTAATTTTTATTTTTTTATAGTTATTTATTTAGTAAACAAAGTTTTAATTACTGTTTGTAAATTTCAAGTGTATCCCACCTACAGTTCACGAAATAGGCACATATTCGTGAATAACACCTCTCTATCGGAACACCCTATAAGTTTTAGTATTTGTTGCTATAGCGGCAACAGCTATACATCATCTGTGAAAATTTCAAGAGCCTACCTATTACGGTTACAGAGATAAAAGGCGCTGACTGACGGACAGACATTGTAGCGAAAACAATAGGGTTACGTTTTTACACTTTGTGTACGGAGCCCTAAAAATTGAGTTGTTAACGTTTCAAATATAAAGCTCATTAAATGCCACGGTAATAATTTTAAATGATGTCTCTGTTAACACTAGATCTACCAGTTCCGATTAAATTGACCATTTTGAAACAGTTTGAACAATTTACGCATTTAAATGCTACAATATCAATATGAAACACTATGAATTTTCCTCAAACATACAGGCATTATATTCTACAGTATTTAATTTTGGAAAATATCCATTGGATGTCCAATATTCACTGATAATAAAATCTCCAATCAACTACTTTAAATTTATAAAATTAGTAGGAACTAATCACTATATCAACGACAATAGTATTGCAGTAATAACTTGTCATCTATTTGCTATAAAGTGATGTATATTCGCTATAAAGTGCCGTTGCGTTTGAGAATAACAACGCACCTTGGGGCAGAATCAAAATATTTAGAAAATTATTCAGCCCGATTGAAACAAAATTTTACATAGGCTTAGCAGCGCTAAGTGATTTTCAAGTTTGGTGTCTCGCACCACACTTTTAAAATATTAACATTTCTTTAATTTGTACGATTTTTTTTTAATTTCTTAAAGCTCTAGTTAAGACGTGCAAAATAATGCTTTAATCTATAAATTAGTTCTGAACCTGAGCGAGTAATACACATTTAGAAATTTTAATTTTTGAATTTTTCGATACCCAATTCAGACTAAGTTTTCAAAATACTATTTTAAAAATTTTTTCTCTCGTAGTTACTGAGCACATTCTAAAATGTAAAAAAATCAAGAAGTTAACTTTTCTCATTTTTAAAAAGTTATAGCATTTTTGTGTATTTAAGCCCCATCAATCTTAAAAAATATCCTTAAGGAATTAAAAAATCATCAACCTTGTTGGAGTTGGACGTCTTTCAATTTGACCTATTATACATCGATATTTTGGCCTGCCTATATGCTCTAAAATCCCGAAGGGAAAATAAAAAGCTATGAATACTACCAATTATTTCTAAAAGTATTTCATGACCACATATGTGGACTTTATGGATAAAAGACTAATGCCCTTATGCAATATAAATAAAGTCTACTTCAAGTCTACTTTAAAACAAATTTTATATGAAAATTTTGTCTTACAGTACACTTCAAGTAGACTTTATTTCTTTTGCATAAAACATTAAAATTTTTTGTTCTTTATTTTGGGAATTGTGTGATTTCTACTTTCCTCAAATTGTAGGTCACAAATGACAACTGCAGGTGTTCGTTTCAGGATTACCTATTGCTAATCATATCCCTTAACTTTAAACAAATTCTGATTTTTTGACTTTTCTGGGTTGTATTCTAGGTTTCAAAAAAAAAAGGTTTGGTACCTAAATATCTATGTATATCTATACATATTTATAAAACTGGAACAGGATTATTTTTATACATGAAATATTTTCTGAAATTCTATTACTGTTGCAGATGGTAATCGAAATATAATACAAAACAGCAATTATTGGAATTTTTGTCTGTCTGTGTTCACATCACGTAAGAACTAATGGATGAATTTTAATAAAATTTAAACCTATGGCTAGAGATCAGTAAATGGAATATAAGAGTCTTAACATAAATAATTTTATTGTCATTTGAAAGTAAGCCTGGTTTCCATGGCAGCTTGCTATGCTCTAAATATCAAGTAGACTAAAGCGATTACGTTTTGACAAACACTACTACACTTGTCCAGAAAATATTGTCGGTCAAAGCGGGGATCATAATAAACAGAATAAATCCATTCTTTTATATTTAAATATCTAATAATGCCACTTAGACTGGTCTGAGGTAACTCATAGTTATAGGTCGTCTAATATTTTTACAACAAGAAAATTAGTATCGTGAACAATGAACGGTCGGATATGTTCTTAGAAAGGAAAGTGCTCTTTTTTATGCCCACAAACTTTGGCAATGACTATTGCAGATATGTCGCAACTTTCTAGCCTTCTCATATTTAGAGCGAAACAGGATAATAAGGTTTGTCGGTAGGCTTAGTGTTAATGTGTTATTAAATCCAAGGTAAGCACTTTATCACGCAGGTATTGAAAATTTTATTTTATTTTAAAGTGCTGGCAAGGTTGGAAGAAATTAAGACTAACTGTGGAGCCAGTTAATTTTGGGATCGAAGTAAAATTTACAAAGATGATGAAGTTAATGTTTAAATAAATAGTAATTTTGTGTATAAAAAACGTTTATCGAAGATGAATTATGGGGAAGGAAACTGATAGATGAGAGTTGTTGAGTGTTGGAATCTGGGTTATGTTATACTACTTTCCATGAAATTGACCTGTTACTTTAACCATGGCCTGGTAGGGGGTCAATTGACGATACTTTGTGATGGGTGTTAGACCAAATATTTACGCTTTTGTTCAGTACAAGTTGCTATAGAGCCTTTCACACTATAATACAAGTATTAATACCAAAGGCCCCCAACCAAAAAAGTGGTTAAAATGAAAATGCATTGGTTTGCTAAATATTTAGCAAAGTGACACAAACCTACCTTGTTGATAGCTGGTATGCTAGCTGGTATGCTTCTGATTTAATATTAGTACATGTTTTGTTCTCTGTGAGATTCTCGTTGAGATCGTGTATGTGCTCACATACGCTTAGGGGTTTTCGTGGGGGCTCTTGATTAATACTTAAAATAAAATGCAACTCTGATCTAATCTATGTTTGTTTTTTCAGAAAACAATAACACCTCATCATGTTAGGGTTTCGTTTTGCTCAAAAGTAGTAATGCTTGCATTATAGTGTGAAACGGCCTTATACAGTGACCAGTCACGATTTATAACGAGTCACAGGATCAATACGGTTGAAAGCTTTGCCGCCAATTTCCTGCAGGCTAAGAATAGTAAATAATGAGGATATAAATGTTGTCCCGAAATGTACGCCGGATCAAAATTCATTTTTCCTTGAGAATGTTAATTTTTGTTATCTATCTATCTTGTATATTGTATATATGTATATAAAGCACATAATGTGTTTGTTTGTATGTTTGTTTCTCGGGAAGCTATAGCTGATTACACTAGTAAACCGATCTTTCTGAAATTTTCAAAGTTTTTTATTAGATATACGGTTGGTAAAATAGGGTACTTACTTTTTTGATATTCTACATGGGCGTGGCACCTCCTATACAAATTAAATATTTATCATCGTTTTGCTTAGTAACAGTAATAGGTAGCGCCTTGAAATTTTACACCAGTAACCTCTATATTTATATACATAGTTTAGAGAAAGATAGACTGAATTGGAATAGTGTGCGTGGTACCTCCCAAACAAAGTGAACAATTATTATCCTGTACCTAGAGAAATGCAATAGGTAGCACCTTGTAGCCCCTACATTAACGTACTTAGTCAAGGTAAACACAGACTGAATTGGAATAGTGGGAGTGGTACCTCCATACAAAGTGAAAATTTTTTATCGTGTTCTTGAAGAACTAGAATCGATAGAGCCTTGAAACTTTGCACGAGTAACCTCTGTGCTAATGCGCATAGTGTGCCAAAATACAGAATGAATTAGGACAGTGGACGTGGTACATAGAGAACTGCAATAGGAAGCGCCTTAGAATTTCGCATGGTATGGTCTTGAAAGTGGGTTCAGATAACCCTGGGGCAGTGAGCGTGGTACCCTCCATACAAAGTAAAAATTGTTATCCTTTATATAGAGTGCAGAAATAGGTAGCGCCTTGGAATTTTGTGTCAGTAACCCCATATTAAGATACATTGTGTAGAGAAGCACAGACTAGATTGGAATGGTGGGCGTGGTAACTACTACAAAAAATGAAAAATTATTATCGTTTACCTGGAGAGCTACAATAGGAAGAGTCCTGAAACTTTGCACAAGTAACCCTCATACTAATGTGCATAGTCTAGCAAAATACAGACAGGACTAGGATAGGATAAAAAGTGAAAAATTACTATCGTGTTAATACATATAGTCTAGCAAAAAACTGATTGGATGGGAACAGTGGGAGTCGTACCTTGCATATAAACCAAAACATTTTTGACGTGAGAATAGCGTGCGTTTTCTAGTTAAAGGTTGGTCATACTTTTCTTCCAAGTGTTTATGTATTTTTTTGTGGATGGGTGTAGCGAAGCGCACCGAAGATAGCTAGTTGATTCATAAAGTGCACCTAACAGGGTAATGTATGGAATGTTATTTCTGGTGAATAAACACTTTGGCAATGCTGTAACATTAACTAGTTTTTGAAACTTTCCTAAAGTGGCCATTTACATAAATGTGGTTGAATTTGTTTGACATTTTCTCTTTCTATGCGTGGATGGGGTTTTTGCATATATTTTTTGAATTCAAATTACTCAAAAAAATATCAAATAGTATTATATTATAAGGGCCTATTCTGATTACCGAAATTAAAACGTGCTCGACCAGAAAATGTATATCATGCAGTAATTGAGTTTGTTTCAGGGCCTATGTGGCACTGTTTTGTTGGAACCACATGACGCCAATATTAATATCATCCAAATAAGACAGTAGTCCTCATATCGTAATATAAAGAATTTGTCGAGACTCATTTTCAATAGCATAGGGTCCAATAATGTCGTAAGTCCAAAATTCCACAATCACATGTGCGTACAGTTTGGACGATTAACAAATCGCCAAGTAAATGTGGCTATTGACAAACAAATATTGGTAAAATGAAATGTTGCGTTAACTTTGGGCTTCCTTAAATAGACTTCGCTCGAAAAGTATTATTTTAAATGTCTCTTTAATTACAGAAAAATTATAATTATTAAATTCAATGTGTTTTATTTCTTTTACATTAAAGAGCTCTTATATTGATGTGCATTAAATATTTTATATATTAAATAAAGAATTTTAGTGAGTAACAATATTTTTGGAACATAAAAGTATTTCTCTCGAGTTTAGTGCTTCTTGCATTTTTATAAGCTAGCGACAACCCTGCCAAAAAGTAATGTTTAACAACTCTATTCTATTTTCCTAACATGTTTACATATTTCTTTGTTATTTGTTTTGTTTAGTTCCAGTTTATCTGTCCATGCATTTATCATTCTTTGAAATTCAATAGTCTTTGTTTGTGTCACTAAATTGTCAATATCTTTTGTGGATTCCTTTTATTTTGTCAATTGTTTGTTTATTTTCTTCCTACAGCCGATAATTAATAATACCGAGAATCTTATTCTTTCCTGTTCTTTTCTATCCTGCTTTTGTTTTGTTGTAAATTTCAAGATCTTTTTTTCCAAATGTGTGTTTATGACAAAAACCTCGCTACCTACCAGCTGTGTTTTACCTGCAGCGCTCACAATAGAGAGATCACCTAATTGTTTTATATTTTTATTAGTTTTAGTACTTGTCATGTAAAACACGTGCCTTCTACCCTGATTTCAGTTTTATTTCTTTACGTCATTGCAATATTCTTTTGTTTTCTGTAATATTCTTTTGTACTCATTTGATCAACATTTCAATTAAAGAATATTTACTATTTAATTAAAAAGCGACTAATCTACTGAACTGCATTACACGAAGTTACAGAAAGTACTTTTAAAGGCACTTATAAGATAAAAATTATCCTATTTTTCATTTTCTTGGACAGCAATAATTACCATTATTGTTATTATTACTTTTTTTATAGATGGCCATAATTATTGTCAAATGATTTGTATCACGTAAACATTTTAAAAAAAGTTTATAATTTATGAAAGAAATGATACATTACAAACAGTGCCTGTAACGTCGTTAATATTTTATTCGCATTTGCTTTAAATATGGTTTTTGTATTTACTTTTTATAAAGGTACCCATCCCTGGGTAATTACTCAAAAACATATGCTTTATATAAAATTCTAAAATTTATATAAAATTCTAAAATTATTGTAGAGTTCTGTAAATAGTGTTTTAAATATCCCCCTGACAACAAAAGGTGCTGTCAAGTTTGCAGTACTTTAAAATTGGTAAATTTGCATACTTTCACTACTTTTTCTATATTTTCTCTTGGAAATGACTTATTTTTATGGGAAGAAAGTACCCTATATTTGAACCGAGATACTAAGGTACATCCCCACAAAATATTATTAAAATTCATTCAGTAGTTTTTACGGGATGCGAACACAAACAGTCATAAATTCTAATAATTGCTGATTTATAATCCATTTCGATTACTAACGCATTAGCAAAAACATTTTTAAAATATATTTAATGTACAGAAGTGGTCCTGTTACAGTTTTATTACATTTATAAATTTTCCAACTGAACGTATGTATTTGTATTAGTCAAACGATATTTTGAATTTTATTTAAATTCTGTAGAACAGTTTTATCAAGATTATTTCTTTAAACAATGATCAGTAATTGAACTGTAGTATCTGGTACAAGCTCATCCTTAAGGCCGAGGCACATAGAATCCGTCATACGTTATACTTTAACGTTCTCAACTGGAATCTGACGTACTGATTGTGACAGCACTCATTAGAAAAGCTGTATTGCAACTTTCTTGTACGTTGAAAAAGACGACGTATAACGTATGACGGATTCTATGTGCCCCGGCCTTTATTGAGTATGTAGTTTTAAAAGTTTCAGAATTACAATTATAAAAATAACCAATTTCCCACCATGAATTCTGGCAGATGGGACCAAAAATATATTTTAGCAGACAATTTGAAAGTTTACTTTAGAGTTGGGTTCACTTTATTCCGCTCTGCATATTTGTATGATGTACACTGAAAAAACAAATTCAGCTGAACGCAACGTTTAAAAATGGTAAAGCTGAATGATAATAGACAAACTTGCTACGCTCCTTTAAAGTTGCGTTTAAAAGTTATAAGATTAAACGAATATTTTGTTCTTTATTACGCAAAGTTTAGCTCTAAAGAGAAAAAAGATCGAACTGAACGACGCGTATTAAAATATTCCATTTTTTACACGCTAGCCAAAACGTTGTGTTTAGATTTTCAATTACAAAATAATTAATTTTTTGCTGAATAGTCATTTTGAAAAACAGAATGCAATATTCAGTCAATTTTTCCATAGATAACATAAAATGTGATGTTCAAAAACATCGAAAAACTAAACGCATTATTCAATAAAACTGAATGGAACATCGTAAAAATATTTTTAGTAAATTTTCAAGTTATTTGAAGAGGACATAACGGGATACTAGTACTAACCCAACAATCATTTAATAAAGAACAACTTCTAATATAAGTATGTGTTGCAATTAAAAGTGATAAGAATATATAATTTCGTACGGGTATTTTTCAGTTGTTTTGTTGCGGTTTTTGATATAAGGTTTCTACCTTGGTCAATTGAAATAGAAAAAATCTATAATTACTACCGCAGATAAAATAGAATTTTCAATTTTGTTCAACAGTGCATTCTTTTATTGTTGGTAAAATAAGTTTACTGGGTAATTCGTTGTGCGTATAAAACAACAAGTATTTTTAATTGTTAAATGTAGTATGTGTGTTAAAGTGAAGTAAGTTGTCATGATGGAAGCGTTGTTAGAGTTGGAAGGTAAGTTATTTAGACTAATACCTATTATTATAACTCACTATTTATCAGTATTTTAGAATAATTAACAGATATTTATTACTGTTTGTTTAAGAAGCGGGAATAGAATACAGACATTTGCAGTTTTTAAATGAACGAGATATTGCTGATGCAATAAAGAAGATTAATCCACGAGCAGAATTCCGGGAGAAACTTTTTGAATGGACGAACACTCCTGTAAGTAATTAAAAAATACATAAATCAGCACTAAAGGAACCATTACTTTTATAGCCCTTGAAGGAGACCGTAGCAATTAAACCCATTTTTTCTGAGAAGGTAAGCATTTGATAATTTAATTATGTCTTTTTATAAAGCTTTTTTTCTTTTCAGACATTAGCAGAGCTATTATCATCGACTGACGCTGGCATCAGTATCAAACAGTATTATAATAAACACGAATTTTTGTGCACTGAAGTAAGAGACAAATTAATAAACATTATTTTGGAAAATACATTTATCAATGAAAAGAAACTGACGCCATCCGATTTCAATTTAATAGTGGATGAAATATGTAGAGAATTTCCCAGAGAAACACAAGTTTCGGTAAGTAAGCAACTGAAAATATTTTTTTTGCAAAATACATAATAATTATTTTGTATTAATTTAGGACTATTATTACTATCCTCGTAGAGGAAAAAGAGCTCCGGGTGGAAAATTATTTCACCGGTATCACAATTATAAGGCTAAAAATAGAAAACTTGACCAAGCTCATTCTTGTGAAAATTTGCCAGTTGAAATAGAAAAAATTGACGATCATATTAAAGAATTAAAGCAAGAATTATTGTGGCCCTTGCAAAGTTGGAAAACCATATGTGACAGACACAACACAAACGACAAAGAAAAATGCAAGTCATTGGAAAATACTTTGCAACCATTTGTAATTGTAGAAGGTATGCAATCGGTTCAAAATTTTTATACATATTTTGACAAAACGTTTTTAAAATTTTCGACATTTTTGGAAGCTTTTGATTGTACTTTTAAGCTGTTCTTTATTTTAAATTTAAAATATCCAGATCCATGTGTTAAAGTGTGGACATTTGTACAAAAATACTTTTATGAAATCCATACTCCGCAAGATATACGTATGCCTTTAGAATAATTTTTACAAATTATTATTGTAAAAATTAAGTGTTTACAAATTATGCCTTTAGAATTTCAAATAAAAAAATTTTTTGAATTGCTAAATGTACTTAGTACTGTAGAAAAAAATTTGATATTACTAAAAGGAAATAAATCTATATGTAATCTAATGAATGGAGATAAAATGCACACATTTTTAAACGGTCCGGAAATAGTGATTGTATATAACTTATATTTTGATGATTTTCAAGTTAATAACGCTTTAGGATCACATACTCACTCAATATGCGCTTGCCATTACAGTTTTCCATCACTTCCCCAATTTTTGCAATCAAAATTGGACTTTATATTTCCAGCTTTGTTTTGCTCTAGTGACTATTTCAAAACTTTTGGCCCTGAAATATGTTTTAAGCCACTTGTAAAAGTTTTAAAACGGTTGGAAGAAGGAATTATTATTTGTGCGAAAAGAGTTCGTTTTGTTTTAGGGTTAATAGTAGGGGATAATTTAGCCGTAAACTCTGTCTTGGGTCTTACCCAATCTTTTAATTCAATCAGATTTTGTAGGTATTGTCGAGAAAAAAAAAGTGACACGCGGTTAGGAACTATTGAAACCAATTTTCGCAGTATTATTAACTATAAATCAGACGTTCTTGAGAACAATATTGCGACTGGAATAAAATCAGAATGCATTTTTAATGAGTTATCATCTTTTCATTTGGTTGAAAATATGTCATTTGACATAATGCACGATATTTTTGAAGGAGTTTGTCATTATGATCTCTCTCGGGTGTTACTTTCTTTAATAGATGAACATATTTTAACTCTACGTTCTGTAAACACTCGAAAACGTCTATTTCCTTATGGCGAATTTCAAATAGCTAATAGATCACTAGATATAACAATATACAATCTAAGAAACGGACATTTCAAGATGACTGCAAGTGAAATGTTATGCTTTGTAATACATCTTCCCTTGATGATTGGAGATTTAGTTCCCTTAAACAATGAGCAATGGAGTCTTGTAATATTACTTTCCAAAATAATAGATCTTTTGATGGAGAACGAGTTTTCTAAAGAAAATCTTGAAAATTTAGATGAACTTATAAGAAAGCATCACATTTTATATTTACGTATATACGGTAGTTTAAAGCCCAAGCATCATTTCATGACTCACTATAAACGAGCTATTTTGAATTGCGGACCTTTGAAATATATGTGGGCAATGCGCTTTGAGTCTAAACATAAAGAACTGAAAATATATGCACATGGCATTACATCGCGAAGAGATATTGAAAAAACTGTTGCCAAAAAGTCTTCATTTAAATTTTCAAATATTCTTCTTAAGTACAAAGATGGCTTTCCAAAATTGGACAGTGAATGCTCCTTTGTATTAAAAGATATAAGCACCGAAAACGTCATAAATAACCAATATGATCTTGATTTAAAAAACGTATTAACCACTGATTGCATAACTTACAAAAATGTAGAATTTAAGAAAAACATTATTCTAGGTATTAAAAATTGTTATGGAATAAAAATATTTAAATATAAATTTTGCATTAATAATAATTCGAAAATTCTTGCAGCATGTAATAAATTAAACGTAGTGGCGTATAGCGAACACTTTGTTTCTTATGAAATATTAAACATTGAAGAGAAATCAGTTTATTTGATTGATATTGATTCTTTTACTTCAAAGCCGATGAATATAATTTATGCTAATAATGGAAAAATGTATGTTCGCTATCAAAATTTGTAAAATGTTTATGTATATATAGGTATAAACATATGTATGTATATAAATTTACAAAATAAAGTTTAATTAACTTTTCAAATAAAATAAATAAAATCAAACTAAAGTAAATGCTTTTTAATAACTTTTCCGAACGCATACGGTATAAAACCGAACACACGTGCAGTAATTTAAAAATTAAATGGACATATTTAATTACTAAACACACATTTACTATTAGATCAACTGAACTTTAAATTGTAGACAACTAAACTGAAGTTCAGTAATGAAAAACTGAACAGTTATAGTTAATAAAAAAACACTCGTTTACTATTAGGCAAACTAAACTCATATATTAGATATCTAAACGCTCGTTCAGCATAAAGTTGAACGTTATTTTCAGTTTTATACTACAAGCGTTCACGGTGCAGAAAACCTAAGAAATATTCAGAAAAACTACGTATTTGTTTAGTTTTTAACTACGTTTTTTTTCTGTGTAGGTATAGGATTTGTTCAGCAAATGTTTGTAAAATAGCATAAGAAACATTTTAACCCTCTAATTTGTGTATGTATCATTATATTTTATACCACAAAAATGAGGATTTAACAGGTTAAAATACCAACATTTGCCATTCGATTTTACTATTCCCGGTGGGCTTCTCTACACCCATCCAGAAAAAATACAATAAACAATGAAAAGAATAGTATGTATAGTAGTATATCTTTAACTCGAAAACGCTCGCTATTTTCACATCAAAAACGTTTTACTTTATATGCCAGGGACGACGCCTACTGTTCTCATCCAATTCGGTTATTGTTTACTTAATATGGGAGGTACCACACACACTTTCCCAATCCAGTCTGTATATTGCTAGACTTTGCACGTTACTCTAAGGATTACTTGTGCAAAGTTTTAAGACTTTACTTCAAGACTCTCTAGTTCTCCAGGTACACGATAATAATTTTTCACTTTGTATAGGGATACCACGCCCACTGCTATAAACTAGTTTGTATTTTGATAGACTATGGGGTTACTCGTGTAAAGCTTGAATGCTCTATCTATTACAGCTTTCTAGGCACACGATAATAATTTCTTACGATGTATAGGAGGTACCACGCCCACCAATCCAATTCAGTCTGTGTTTCTCGACACAATGTATCTTATTATAGGGGTTACTGATGCAAAATTCCAAGACGCTGCCTATTGCATAATTATTAATGAAGCCTATGTTTCTTTAGAGTATTCGCATGGGTATCATTATTACTTTAATTACTAGACCGTTCCTGTTATAGTACTACATGTAAACGATAATAATTTTTCACTTTGTATGCCCACTGTCGCAATGCGTTCTGTATTTTGGTATATTATACGCATTTTACAGGGCTTACTCTTCAAGATTCTATTGTAGTTCGCCAGGAACACGATAATAATTTTTCACTTAGCATAAGAGGTACCACGCCTACTATTCCAATTTAGCCTGTGTTTAGCTTGACTATGTATTTTGGGGTTACTTGTGCGAAATTCCAAAGAGCTACCTAATTCAGTTCTCTAGATACAGGATAATATTTTTTCACTTTGTATAAGAGGTACCACACCCTCTATTCAAAACTAGTCTATCTTTCTCTAAACTATGTGTGTTAATATACAGGTTATGGGGGCAAAATTTCAAGGCACTACCTATTACTGTTACCAAGCAACACGATGATAAATATTTACTTTGTATGGGAGGTGCCACGCCCAGGTCGAATATCAAAAAAATAAGTACCATAAGAACTTAAGCTTGATTATAAATTTCATTGTAAGTAATACATAAACAGTTCGACTAATAATAATTAAAATTTTCAAAATTAAAAAATCGCAAAGCACCGCGCAATCTTGTTTACTCAACAAAGTTTGGTTTGATACTAGATTAGTGTTAACTAAAAACGAATGTTGGAAGTAAAACAAATAAACAAAAAGTAACTTTCATTGCTAACCGAAGGTTCGCTGAAGGAACAACAAAATATAGGTGGTAAATATTAAAAGTAAAAATATTCAACAAGAGGGAAGCTTAAGGTAGTGGTAGACTTCGTTCTCACCAACTGACGATTGATAATTGAATACAAGTTTTCTCGTATTCCTTTATCTGGGTTTGGTTGGTTAAATAGATGATGCTTACAACT
Organism: Phasia obesa; assembly: GCA_949628195.1. Classification (NCBI taxonomy): domain Eukaryota; kingdom Metazoa; phylum Arthropoda; class Insecta; order Diptera; family Tachinidae; genus Phasia; species Phasia obesa. The sequence continues at coordinate 114,992,463 of OX451217.1, forward strand.
AAACACTACCCTAAGTAGATTAGATACAAGAGTGCTGATGACGGACGTGGCTGTCCGCTCCTGCTGGTGTCTAAAAATTAAATTTTCCCAATTTTTTCTTTAATATTATCACTTAATTTGTAATTTAATTAATTCTTTCTTGGAGAGAATAAAAACGAACTTAAGCTTGATTATAAATTTCATTGTATGTAAAAATGGTACCCTATTTTACCAACCGTAAATCTAATAACAAACTGTGGAAATTTCAGAAAGATCGGTTCACTCGTGTAGGCAGGTATAGCTTTTCGACAAACAAACATACAAACAAACACATTTTGTGCTCTATCTATATAGATTAGTATCTGAATACATCAAAGCCTAAAATTGATCTTCGGAATTAGTGTATGTTCAACAAATTTGAATTTTAACCCTGTCACATTTTGAGGGAGAGTATTCCCACCAACTTTTGCTTTATTGGTAAGGTAACTTATTAATCAGTTATTATACCCTTCACCACAGGTGGAAAGGGTATATATAAGTTTGTCATTCCGTGTGTAATTTCTACAATATTCATTTCCGACCCCATAAATTATATATATTCTGGATCCTTATACATAGAGAAGTTGATTAAGCGATGTCCGTCTATCCGTCTTTCCGTGTTCGGGTTGAAATGTCATTTGCCAAGGCACCAGAAGATATACAACAAATTTAAGCACACCAATCTGTCAGGCATAGTTTCGAAAATTTTGGTATTGCAATTCAGCAACATCGGATCATTACTTTGGAGGCTGCGGGTCAAAAACCACGCCCACCTATATTTTTTTCACGTTTTTTTTTAATTTTTTTTCGGCTTTAATGATTCTCTTTTGCCTTTTTTTATCAAATAAATATTAGTTCTGCGAAAGGTAGATCGGAAGGGATGAATACAGATCTCGGGGGATCAATAACCCCCTGCGAGGGGCGATTTTTGTTTGTTTTTAGATTGGTAGGGTTTTTCTGCTTTGATTTGTATTAGAGACCTTTATAGAAAGGAATACACATAAAGGTAGCCAACGGACCCATAGGGTATCCACTGGTAAATAGGAGGAGTTAAAAAGCACATGGGTGGTCAAAATGAGGAGATTTTTTTTTGTAAGGATTTCTTTTTGCTTTAGTCTGACCATTCTAACTCAATATAGATTGCAGAAAAATCCTAAATTTAATAAAAAAAATTCAATGAAATTTTTAAAAATTTTTTTTTAAATTTAAAAAAAAAATTAAAAAAATTTTTTTTCAAAAATATTTACAAAAAAATTTACAGAAAATTTTCAAAAAGATATTTTAAAGAAAAATATTCGAAAACAATTTTTTTTAAATTTTCCAAAATATTTTTAAATAAATTTTACAAAAAATTAAAAAAAAATATTTTTACAAAAATTTTTACTAAGAATTTTCGAAAAATTAAAACAAAAATTTCAATATTTCTTTAAAAATTAAAATTATGACTGTAACATAACATTTATTAAATATTAAGAATATACATATGTATGTATGTATATAGAGTGACTATTTTTTTAAATGCGTTTGATTTTTAAATATATAATATCTCTGTTTTAAAACCTAGGTGCATTAAACACATAGACATCATCAGGATACCGACTACAAACTGTCAAAAATAAAAAGATTATTTTGAAATCAGCAAAGCTACATGGCTACACGGCCACCGTTGTGGCTGTCGTCAACTTAGGCTAATTTCAAATTTATTCAACAAAAGAAAATGTCACAAAATTGTAATATACAAACAAAAAGTTTTGAAGGAAATATTTATAATTTTTTGAAAAGGTTATTTAATTTTATAAAAGCAAAATAAGTATTTCTACAACAATGTCAGAGTTTACGATGTAGCTGTCGTCTTCAATATCTTTAAGTAGCTGACAACACGGCGACAATTGTAGCAAACGGAATTTGTTTTCATTTGTCTTCTATTTCTTTAACTCATGAATAATGATTTTTTCTCATACGACTTTATTTAAGTAAAGAGTCAACAATATGGATAATGCTGTACATGTCTGTATAAATAAAGTCACCGTTGTGAAGGGTATAGAAGATTCGGCACTGCCGAATATAGCACTTTTACTTGTTTGTCTTTTTTAATTTGGCAGCAAAAACTGAATGAAGTAAAGTATATTTTGTAACTTTAACAATGATAATGATTTTTTTCGAAATTTAAGCGTAAATTGAAAACAGGTGTTTTTGCAACTGTGAGCGAAATCGGTATATATCTTCGAAATCACGTGGTGATATATGGTAAGTTCTTCTAGTTTTTGTAGATTTGTATCTTATTTCTTAGAAACGAGACATACCTATGTTTTGCTTATCTTGCACATTGTTTTTCCGTGAACGAGTTTTCTTGGTGGAAAAAATATTCCGTCTTATCAATAAAATTTTTGGGAATTCAAATATTAATTATTTAATATTATGCTAATTACCCATAACGTTTTATAATAAAAATTCAATTTATTTGTTGGGGGAAAGAGCTAGTCCCTATACGTAAAAAAAAAATTTATTAATAACTAAATATGCAACTGCTTGTGCAAACCTTGGCAACACTTGTTTTTTTTTCGATTCTCTTGCGAGAACAAAATTAACTTGTGTATGCTTTTCATCACACCTTACGTCTGCATTCAGTGATGCCAAAAAACCATCCAATTGTAGAAGAACGGTAGGGAAAAATAAAAACGTGATTTGTTTGTTGGTGTTTTGTTGAGGCTTTAATATTCTGTAATATTATTCTATTAAAATGCATAATTCTCATTGTGTTTTGTCGAATTTTATTACTTATAGAGTATTTTTGGCTTCTCTAAAATTAGGAAAAAGGTTTCCTGATGATCTGGCTTGAGCAACCAGTGAAATACGTATAGGGACTGGCTCTTTCCCCCAACAAATAAATTGAATTTTTATTATAAAACGTTATGGGTAATTAGCATAATATTAAATAATTAATATTCCGTCTTATTTATTTACTAGCAACAAAAAAAAAAATAATAATATCAAATTTTTTTTTTTATTTTATATTTTTAGGCATTAATCATTTAATTTATCCCATCCCGATCGTTATGTCCGTTAAAGGGTTTAGCGCTTAGCTTGCACGAAAATAATATGTTACGTAAATTTTAACTATAGGTCACTATACTAAAGACATCTCCACACATAAGAAGTCTTATAAGGCGTTGTCTGCTCTGTGCTACGAGAGCTAGCAAAATTGATGTTGTTTTTTAATTTTTCCCTACCGTATAAGAAAAACGGCTATGACATATTTGTAATAGTACAAATATTGCGGAGTCTTCAAATTTAAGAAAAATTGTTATTATATTATTTTTCTAATTCAATTTTATTCTTCAATTTTCTAAACTAATAAAAAGGTTTTCAATACTTTTCTTTCTTTCATCTTTTGACTTCTTTTGATGAGAGCTTCACCTTGCAAATTACTCAGTCTAGACCATGATTTGCTTAAAGCGGATGTCATAGTTAGTGTTCAGCTTTTGTGCTTATACTTTCGGGCATTTCAAAGTATGCAGGTGACATAGCATTATCAGAGATTCACTGAAAAAATCATATTTGCAGGATTCTTCAGTGAATTTTATCGTTTTTATTTCTACCGATCGATCCACCGAACTTATATAAGGAATGAACTGTAATAAAGCAATTTGCAAAGAAACCTAATTAGCGAAGTAACTCGAAAAACAAAAAAATTTGCTTAGAAGATAAAAATTTTAAAAATATACATACCATATTTTCCCCCCTGCGACCTGAACTGCGACCTCCTGAACTTTAAGTAAGTTGTGATTATACGTAATATTTTTAAACGAAATCTTTTTAAAAGATCTTTCTGTAATTTCTTTTTAAATTTGGAGACCGACTAGTTTCGGCCATGCTACTATTTTGGGATATGTCTCAACTATTCCCAGTAATTTAGACCACTGTTCACCCTCGCCCATATCAACTAGAAGATTCGGAGTATCAATGTCTGACACGTTGTTCATGACCGTGGATATAAGCAATAATGAAGACGTGTTTGAAGTTTATATAGACGGAACTAAAACGGACAAAGACCGGCAAGCTGGCTGAGGTACCACAGGATATATAACAAAGATATCCAGATTTGTACCGACAGCAAAGCTGCGATAAACTTCTTATCGGGAGTCTACACGATGTCCAGATTGGTTTGTGAATGCCGGACATCTTTAGATGGGATGGTCAGACATTCCAATCTAGAACTCTTTTGGGTACAAGGGTAATCAGAAAATAACTCCGGAAATGTGACTGCGGACGAACTTGCTACATCTTGAAACTACTTTAGGGATCAGGAGATAGATCGCTTAGCTACTGTAAAGAAAAGTTTAAGTAGGAACTACTAAAGGCCGCGCAGACCAGATGATCAAACAAGGTCACCTGCGCGATTTCGAGCCTTCTATGGCCTCAGTATTATTGTAAGAAGACTGCAAGCCTACTGAGAACCCCTCGAGGACAGATGGGCACACTTGTGGCTGTGCTGAGAGGGCACTGCGTCATGGGTGTCCACGATAGGAGATTTAATATACCATATAATGACTTATGCAGAATTTGTCAGGAAGAAACGGTGAAACATCTCCTCTATCAGTGCCAAGCCCTATCCATTAAAAGGACGTCGCTTCTTGGCAATCCGAGGCTGCAGAACTTTGCAGTTCTGCGATATCAACAGGATAAACTCTTTTATCCGGGTTTCGGGATGTTTTTTACTAAACCAAGTGTGGATCCGGAGGAGTCCAAAGATCTCCCTGGTTATCCCTCTTTCAGGTGTCACAAAAGGACCACAAGGACCCAAGTGAGTCGGTTTTCTGAACACAGAACCGGCAACCTGTGCAACCTAACCTAACTGATCAAGAGCCGAGAAATTTCTAAATTTTCCTTCTGTGGTATGACCAACGCCGGGTTCGCTTACCTTATCACCGCAGCTTAGCCCAAAATAGTTGTAAACAATATACGGTAAGAAGACTTACTTCTTCTTTTTAATTTCTTAATTGTTGGTTCTATTCCCGTCTTAATGAAAAACGACAGTTTTTGAAGTATTTCAAAGACAAGAACGCCTTATTCGGTACGGAAAATTGTAGTAGATTCACAATATACATTTTTTAAAACAACAAGATTTTTATACGACAACTCCTTACACAATAGGGCTGAATATTTGTTTATGAAAAGATAAGTACCAGTGAAATATTTATGACAGAGTGTGTGTTTTCGAGTTTGTTTTTTCAAAGTTGAGTTTCCCCTCAACAGTAAGAGATAAGCCCTACATCCAACACCAAAGCGAGAAGGGGTTTAAAAAAATTCATAAAGTATATATAAAGTATATGTATATATTTTCTGGATTCTTATACATAAAAAATTTAATGGTGTCCACCTGTCCGTTAATAACATGTCTTGCAAGATTTCGTTTAGGGTATGCTGCTTTTAAGTTTTCATGACCTTGTGACATTTTGTAAATAATTTTTTTCTCTTCATAATTAAAATGTTTGATTGGAATTTATGAATAATTTCTTAATCGAAAACGTTGAATTTTTTCATTTGTCTTAAGTGTTCTATTGCGAGTTTATAGGGGTTCGGCGTTTTCAAAATGAAAACGAACGCCAAACACTTGTGTCAAATCACGGATTCACTGATTAAATTAAATTTTATTACATTTTTGTGACTTCTGAAAATTTTCATCGCTGGGAATAAATTGTTTTATTTCAGAATTAATATGTTTTGTTCCTAAAATAACTAAATTATTATTATTATCGACAGTCAAATTGGCTGGAATAAAAAAATTAATAAAAAACCAATAAAATTATTTATTTTCTGTGGAGAGTATAAAAAAATAAATTTATAAAAAGTGCTTAAGTTATTAAGCATAAATCTAAAGCGAATCATTAAAAAATTGTACACACACATTTGTACGCTTGTAAAAATATAAATAAAAGTTTAATTTCATTTAACTTAAATTTATTTCAAAACAAATAATTAAATTTTGAAATCATAAATAAATTTCATTTTAATAACCAAAACATAATTATAATTAAAATTGAAAAAATTTTGCTTTTAGTTTTAATACCACGAGTACACATGCTGTAACATTAGACGTTAGTTAAAATTAAAAAAAAAAATACAAATTTTTAAAAAACAAATGTCAAATGTCAAGTGAGAATTGAAATTCAAAATGTATAAATTATTCGTTACCAAAGCAAGGGTGAGCAAACAGAATAATTATAAAAAATAAAACGTGAGATTACAATTAAAAATAAACAGGAAAATAAATAATTTTAAATAAATAGAAATCATAGAAATATTAAAATTTTAGTAATTTTTATTTATTAAACGTCATTATATATCGATACCTTAATATAAAAAATCCCTAACAAGCGTTTTTCCTACTTTACAGAAGAAGGAAAAAAATCTTAATAAAAATTATAGTTTTGTAGTCGCGAATTATTTTTTAACGCAAGTTTTTTTTATTAAATTCTGTGTTTTAATGCTGTAAAATTTTTTTTTATTTTACATTTTTCATTAAAAGATTATGTTGGCGATTTTTCAGATGATTTTGCTTCCGGAAATATGAATTTATTTAAAGTTTACGAATATCTTTCCATTACAAAATGTCGCAATTCCTTATCACAAAAAAATTCCTTGTTTTCAAAGATTTTCATAAATCATAACCAAGAGCCCCCACGCCAACCGCTAAGGGTCTGTGAGCACATACACAATCTCAACCAGAATCTCACAAAGAGAACAAAATATGTAAAAATTTTAAATCAGTAGCATACCATCCTTCAACAAGGTAGGTTTTGTCACTTTGCTAAATATTTAGCAAACCAATGCATTTTCATTTTAACCACCTTTTTTGGTTGGGGGGTTTTAATCATAACATACCTTTGGATGCTGATCAAACGAAATAGAAAATAATAGGTTGGGAAAAAAGAAATCCATTTTTTTTCGGTATATGGTTATAGTGATCGATATGTCGTAAAGTATTAATTAAATAATTTCGAATTTATGTTCGTTGTCAAAGTGAAGTTCCTCACTAAAAAAAATTCTTTTACAGTTTGTTGTTTGTTCTCTTCAGTTGTGAGTTACAGAGTGTTAGAAATGAAAGCCAACAAAGAGAAAATTCGGTACATTTTGCATTTTTTTGCTTGTCCTATAGTCTGCGTTTGGGTGAGTAGGTCTCCGCTTACACGGCAGGATTGCTTGGGCTGCTGCATGCGTTGGATCATCTGCAGCATTGTCAGGTGCAGGGGAAAAAGTTTCTCATAGCACTTGACAACCATTCGATTATAAAGCGTATGAGGCAGGGGAACGTGTACTCCAAATTGGGGCTGGAATCTGTTTTAAAACTTAAGTTATGTGCCTCGGTTAATGAGGTAACAATAATGACGGTCAAGGGATGAATAGGAACAGCTGGGAATGAAGCAGCAGACCAACTAGTAAAAGGGTGATCTGCTGTGAATTTCTGTAGACGATAACCCTGGATAATGGCATAATGCGAGCTAGGGCCCTACAGTGATGGATTCATTAAACCAGAAAAGGTGGAGGGAGACTACTACTTTTAGGCAGACAAGAATAGTGCTCAAATAGCCCATTGACAGGAAGGCCAGTAGAGTACTCAGATACAATAGAAGTACTCTAATCTGGATAACTGCATTAGTGACAGGTCATGAAAACTTCAAGTATCATCTAGCCAAGAAGAAAGATGATACTTGCAAATTGTGCCTATAGGAGGCTGTGACGTTAGCGCTCATTGCGTGTGAATGTCCGCACTGGCTAGCATGACTTAAGACCACTGGTAGAAGCTTTTTAAAAGTGGATACCATTGACCTGAGCCATGAACATATGCTAGCAATTACTATAGACTACGCGATGAGAAAGCAGGCCGACAATTACTAGTCGAAAATCTGATTTCACTAAAGTCAAGATTAAAGGGTGGTTCTAGCACGTGACTCTATTAGGGTAATGTTGCCGTAATTCAAATTTCAGTTGTCTATAATCGAAGAAGACGGGAGGGGTCGAAAAGGAAATGGTCTGCTTCGATATTCCCCCTACATTAAAATATGTATAAAAATAATAAGAGAGAATTAAGCCTGACTTCATAAATTCATCTGTATGTTAATAAAACACTTGATTTTTACTTTATTTGCTGGTAATTCCTATATAGAAAAAAGCACTTTCAATTATGAACTCATTTGCGAAATAGAATAAAGAATAATTTTCCTGATCTTATAAATTATATGAATATAAATTGCGCATGTTGTACTTAATATATAGTTCTATTCTCGTTCAATTCTCATAAAATAAAATCCAAATAAGAGGACGATACGTTGAGGGTTATATAACAAATTACTATAAAAATTTTTCCTTTCTCGTATTCTCTAATCATTTTATTTTGTTTTAAATAAAAACTAAAATTTGAATGTATTTATATATTTTGGCGACTTTTTTTATCTTTTTAGAGAATTTTAGAGATTTCAATAAACTTCTTTTTTTGTGATTTATTAAAAATATTTTTAAAATTTAAAAAAATTATATCTATTGTTAGTAAAATCTAACAAAATCTAATTTGGCGATTTTTGCTATTTTTAGGGTTCCGTACACAAAGTGTAAAAACGTAACCGTATTGTTTTCGCTACAATGTCTGTCGGTCTATCCGTCTGTCAGCGCCTTTTATCTCTGGAACCGTAATAGATAGACTCTTGAAATTTGTATAGATGATGTATAGCTGTTGCCGCTATAGCAACAAATACTAAAACTTATAGGGTGTTCCGATAGAGAGGTGTTATTCACGAATATGTGCCTATTTCGTGAACTGTAGGAGGCATAGACTCAAGATTTAAAAACAGTAATTAAAACTTAGTTCGCTATATAAACAAGTATAAAAAAATAAACATAAAAATTAAAGGGTATTCCGATAGTGGTGTGATTTGCATGTATAAGGCCTAAGTTTTGAACCATAATAGGTAGACGCTTGAAATTTTCACAGAAAGTGTATAACTGTGGCCGGTATAGTAGTATAGGGTGTTCCCATAGAAAGGTGTTATTCACGAATATGTGCTTATTTCTTGAACTGTAGGAGGAATACACTAAATATATGCAAGCAGTAATTAAAACTTAGTTCGCTATATAAACAAGTCTAAAAAAATAAACCTAAAGTGTTCCGAGAGTGACGTGCTTTGCGTGTATATGGCCTAAGTTTTGAACAATAATAAGTAGACTCTTGAAGTTTTTACAGGAGGTTTATTACTATGGAAACTATAACAAATAATAAAAATTAAAGTGTGATCCATCAGTGACATGTTATTGACGTATATTACCTTATTTGTTTAAAGGGTGTTCCAATTGCGATGCAATTTTTGCAAATGTGACTTTGATTTTAAAAAGAAAAGGGTGCCCCATAAGATATGAAAAAATTAACAACTTGAGTTTTTAAAGGCTTGACTGATTTATTTACATTGATTTTGGCGAAATCCGTTAAAAAAAATCTGATAAGACTGTTCGTTCTTAGAGAGCCAAAATTTGACTACCAACCGAAAGGACATTTTCTTAAGATTAAAAAAAAAAACAATATTAAAAAAAAGAAAAAAAGGGGGCAAGCGAAAATTCGCAAAATAGTGTAGAATTCCGCCAAATTTCTTACATTTTTGTGCGGCGGACAAAAAGACAGTTTCTTTAGATATCTTAATGAAATTTCACAAAGGAAAGGCAGAGGTGTTTCTCAGTGGAGCTGCAATGCTCGGCCTCCTAGAGTAAAGGGGTGATTCATAAAAAGTTTATTTTTAACTCAAATGTTAAGATTTTTTAAATTTAAGTAGTTCTTGAAAATATCTATAAAAAATGAGCAAACATGTATAGGGCTGTTTTAGTTTGGAAGAAAATTGGAAAATTGTTTTTATATACAAAAAATTATATTTCGAATCGGTTATATATATTATTTGTTTTTATTCACGCATGATTCCTTTTGAAAATTTATTTAAATAAATATTTTATGAGTATAAAATATTTATTTTCAAAAAATATAATAATCGAAATTGATTACTATGGGGAAAGCATACCCAGATAGCTATTTCGCTAGTGCTCAACTAGCTCATCAGTGGATTTTTCCAATTTTTCTGAATAAAAACTCAGATTCTTATGCTTAAAACTTAATAGACTAAATGAGAAGTTCAATCAGTCTAGAAAGAAAGCCAAATCTAAATTTCTAAACAAAATAAAAAACCATAGTAACCATTTCGATTTCAAAAAGTTTATTTTATTCTTCTTTCAATTTTCTACATTTAGTCTATTAAGTTTTAAGCATAAGAATCTGAGTTTTTATTCAGAAAAATTGGAAAAATCCACTGATGAGCTAGTTGAGCACTAGCGGAATAGCTATCTGGATATGCTTTCGCCGTAGTAATCAATTTCGATTATTATATTTTTTGAAAATAAATATTTTATACTCATAAAATATTTGTTTAAATAAATTTATTTAAATAAATTTTCAAAAGGAATCATGCGTGAATAAAAACAAATAATATATGAAAATTGTTTTTTTTAACTTTGGCCGACCTTAACATAGTATTTTTGGCATGGTGTACTCATTAATGATCGGATTATTATTTCAAGACATTGGCTATATTCTTGATAAAATATAGAATAAATAAGTTTATTTCTGATAGCGCTTTTCTTTAAAAAGTTTCAAGCCTCTGAATTGGGAAAATGGGAAAAATACAATTTTTTCATGATTTTCCCCAAAAAGGTGGTATTCTTTTTTTGCTTTTGTAATTTAAACTTACTTCGGTACTAATAAATTGTTTAAACCATTTTAAAGGCAACCTATAGCAAATGCGAATAAAATAAAAGTCAGGTCAAAAATTATAATGGTTCTCCCTCCAGCCCTATCCAAACATAGCCAATTTTGAAACAAAATTTATAAATTATTGTTAAATTTCACGGAATGCAAAGCACGGGTTTTTAAAGCCTTCATTGTTGGCTACATACATCAAAAAGGATTTGACAGGCCCGTATTTAATAAAGGCAGGGTAGCCACTTTGTAGAAAAAAAAAAAACAATTTTCTGGGAGATTTTTCCCCCATTCCGGCAATTTATATGTTAAAATATATATTCAAATTTCATTTCACCTTTTGATTAAGAGTTTTATTTATCTATATTATTTCAAAATTTTGTAAGAATATCTCGATCCGTTTACATGTGATTTTTTCAGTTTTTGAGGTAAGTATCATTTAAAAAATGGAGCGCGAAAAAAATCATTATAATATTGTATATCTAGAAGTCAAGAGTTTTGCTCTGATACTCATATGTATATCGAGCATATTTTTAAGCTAAATGAGCTTCCTAAATTTCGCCTTCTCATGCTTTTTTTCTCATTTTGTATTTAAAATGAAAAATGTATATAAAAGGGCAGCTTATATTTTAGTAAAATTCATCTAATAGCTTTTACGTGATGAGAACACAGATGGATGGGCAGACAGAAAGACAGGCAGACAAAAATTCTAAAAACTTATTTTTTGTATTACATTTCTAATTCCATTGCTGCCTGCAATGGAAAATTTTCGAAAAATATTTCATGTGCAGAAATGGCCCTGTTACAGTTTTATTATATTTATCGGTAAAGTCTTAGAGTTAATACTAAAATTATTCTCTTTACTGGCTGTAATATTGAAAGATATGTTAAAAAAATGTAAAACTACAATTAAATAATTTACTTGTTAAATATTGATCAAGATACTTTTGCCTTTTATGATATTAAAACATATTTTTATTTTCCTATGTATAGAAGTTTGCTTTATTCGATTCAAGTAACTCATAGAACAAACACATTGTTAAATAAATATTTTAAATAAACAATTGTTCAAACTTTTCTTTTAAAACTTTGTCTACATATTCAATTGGTTATGGGCCCAGACATGGCTGAAGAAATTTTTGCTGTACAATTGTTTGATGGTCGCAATTTCGACAACTGGAAGTTTCGCTTGGAAATCGTTTTAGATGAACATGGTTTGCGAAAATTTATTGAAGAAGATGTGGAGAATATGGTGTCAAATGAGTCGAATTCTGTGAAAGTTTCCGATCTTCGAATGAAAGATAAAAAGGCTAAGTCAATTATAATACGGCGAATTGCAGATACATATTTAGAATATGTTAAAGATAGTAAAAGCGCATTTGCTGTCTTAAATTCTCTTGGTAAGGTATATGCAAACAAAAGTGTATCAAGCCAATTGTTTTTGCGGAAAAAGCTTTTCACGATGAACTGTAATAAAGCAGAAGATCTAGAAGTACATTTCTTAAAATTCGATAGTTTGGTGAGACAGTTGGTTGCTTCAGGAGCAAAATTAGAAAAATTAGATATTGTTTGTAATTTGTTACTAACAATGCCTGAATCATTTAATACCGTTGTTACAGCTATTGAAACTCTAAATCCGGAGACATTAGAAATGGAGTTTGTCAAAAATAGACTTTTGGAGGCAGATAGGAAAAGGAGAAACTGTAGTAATAAAAATTCTTCAATGGAAAATGTAGCCATGAAAACTGCCTTCAAATGGAAATGTCATTACTGTGGTAAAAAGGGTCATAAGAAAAAGAATTGTTTTAAATGGAAGCGTGATCAATCAAAACAAAATAGTAACGCAGCTCAAGTAGAAAATGGAGGTAATTGTATTGGATTTGTTGCAGGAAATGTAGGTTTGGACTCATCTGCAAATATTGCCATGAAGTGGGTATTAGATTCTGGTGCAAGTGACCATATGGCCAAAGATGAACATTTCTTTAATAAACTTCAACAGCTTGAGAATCCAATATTTATAAATGTAGCTAAAAATAATGTTTGTATAAAAGCATCAAGGATGGGCAATATTAATGGAAGCGTTAAAGTTGATGGAAAATTAATTAATTGTCAAATCAAAAATGTTCTATTATGTAAAGATCTCAAGTGTAATTTATTTTCAATACGTCGCTTAGAAGAAAATGGTTTCAAGACAGTATTTGAGAAAGGTAAAGTTAAAATCTATAAAAATGGCATTATGTGGTTGCAAGGTTTGAGAAGTGGTGGTTTATATGAATTTTATTTATACTGTTCTGATCCGATAAATACAAGTTTAATAGCTCAGGAAAATAAACTTTATTTATGACATCTTAGAATGGGCCACTTAAATTATTCAGATGTTAAAAAATTGTTATCTATAGTTGATGGAATCAATCCGTTCAAGACCGAAGACAAGTTGTTTTGTGAATCTTGCATTTTAGGAAAGCAATCTAGAAAACCTTTTGTGTCAAAGTCCCAGCTTAAATCAAATCGTTGTTTGCAGCTCATTCATAGTGACGTTTGTGGCCCAATTACACCTTCTTCTTGGAATGAAAAGCGGTATGTTTTAACATTTATTGATGACTTTTCACATTTTACAGTTGTGTACATGTTGTCAAATAAGTCGGAAGTTTTCAATACTTTAAAGAGTTCAAGGCCATGGCAGAAAATATGCATAATAGCAAGATTGCTAATTTAAGATGCGATAATGGCGGAGAATATTCATCAAAAGAATTCAAATCGTTTTGTAGAAATGCTGGAATAAGTATTCAATATACCATTGCCTATACGCCGGAACAGAACGGCACTGCAGAACGAATGAATAGGACACTGATGGAAAAAGCACGTTCCATGATTGCATCTTCTGGTTTAGATAAGTGCATGTGGTCGGAAGCCATACTATGCGCCAATTATCTTACCAACAGAAGTCCAACTAGTGCAATTTGTGACAAGAAGACACCAGCTGAAATCTAGTACGGTGTAAAGCCGAATTTGACAAATATTAAAATATTCGGTTGCAACGCATACTCTCATATACCGAAAGTACATAGAAATAAAATCGATATGAAATCAACGAAATTGGTTATGGTAGGATATTCTGGAAATGGCTATCGTCTGTGGAATGATAAAAATCATAAAATTGTACTTGCCCGAGATGTTTGCTTTGATGAAGAGTCTTGTGTAAATAAAATGAAAAGTTAATTTCTTACAAATTAATTCCTACGGGAAGGGAAATAGAAAAGCTAGAACCAAATGAAAATATTATAAAAGAAGGAATAACTAATATTAATATCACTAGTGAGGAAACAAACGGGAATAGTGGCAGTGAAAGTAGTGAATACGAAGATTTTGAAGAAATTGGAAATCAAGAACCATCTAATAATGAAAATTTAATGGAAAAAGATACACAAGACTTAAGACCTAGTGAAACACCAAATGGTGGCGGAAAAGGTGAAATAATTTTGAGAAGAAGTAACAGAATTAAAAAACAACCAGGGAAACTTAATGACTATGTCGTAGCTCTTAATGCGGAAAATTTTGTATCAGATGTTCCTAAATCGTTTGATGATATTAAAGGCAGGTTTGACGCAAAGCACTGGTATAAGGCAGTTGAATGTGAACTAGATTCTCTTAAGGAAAATAAAACATGGGATATTGTAAGTCTACCTCCTGGAAAAACAGTTATTGATTGTAAGTGGATTTTTAAACGCAAATTGGATATCAACGGAAATCCTGGAGAGTATAAAGCTCGTGTTGTTGCAAGAGGGTTTTCTCAACGCAAAGGTTTTGATTTTGAAGAGACTTACTCTCCTGTTGCAAGAATTGGTACTCTCAGGGTTTTGTTAGCTGTTGCAAATAAGAAAAGTTACCATATTCATCAAATGGATGTGAAAACTGCTTTCCTAAATGGAAATCTGAAAGAAAATATTTTCATGAAAATTCCAGAAGGATTGAATAATGAAAAGGATAATAACGTATGTAAACTAAACAAAGCACTCTATGGTCTCAAGCAAGCTCCTAGAATGTGGAATGAGAGGTTTAATGATTATATACAAAAACTTAACTTTAAGAGGTCGGAAAATGATTACTGTTTATATATCAAGAAAAGTAGTGGTAATGTAGTTTATTTACTACTATATGTTGATGTCGTTCGAGCATTTCGACTGATAATTGGCGAATGACACTCTAAGGCCTGAATTGAAGAGGGTGAAAAGTCTAACGGTGTGATATCGCACAATACATACAGCCAATCTACCGGACCAAAACGTGAAATTATGTGCTCACCGAAATTTTCTCTCAATAAATCCATTGATTGATGCAATGTGTGGAAAGTGGCGCCATCTGGCTGAAACCAAATGTCACCGAGATCACGAGCTTCAATTTCAGGCATCAAACAGTCATGGCACGATAACGGTCGCCATTGACGGTTACTTTCGCACCGTCATCATTTTTAAAGAAATATGAACCGATGATTCCACCGGCCCACAAGCCACACCCAACCGTTTTTTTTTGGATGAAGTGGCAGCTCTTGAATCTCTTCAGCTTGCTCTTCGTCCCAAATGCGGCAATTTTGTTTGTTTACATAGCCATTGAGCCATAAATGGGCCTCATCGCAAAACAAAATTTACCACGAAAACATCGGATCTTCTTAGAAAAGCAATAAAATCGTAAAATTCTTCCAAATCGCGAGATAGACACCACATTTTAATTGTTTAGTTTTTCTTGTGAAGTAATCAATGTTGCTCAACATTTTTCACAAATTCGAACAGAGTACTAGCATAACAATTTTTAAATTTTTTTTTATATTAAATTTTTTTTATCAGCAGCGCGTACACTGTTCAGATAGTGTACGCGTTACAAAGTATTAAGTAGGACAGTGGTTAATAAAACACCACTAGTAATTATAATGATATGTTGTTTCTTTTAATAACCGCCTATGAAGTATCTACTATTAAGTAATTTGTGAGGGCGTCAGTGTAAAAGGTAGTCAATGATTAAAAAAATATTTATGAATTTTTTATTCTAACAAATGATTAAATAATCAATCACTAAAGAAAAAAATGTGTTAAATATATTTTAAATACATACTTATATTCATTTTGTAACATTCAATCATAAACAAATTACAAGTGACCGAATATTTCTTTTTGAGCATGATTTGAATAAAAAAGAAACCTCAATTTTCTATTCTATCAATCAAATTAAAATATATAAAAGCTTAAAAAAACAAGACACCTACATAACTAACGCCCTTATATTTAATTAATATACAACAGTGTAATAAAACAAAACTCTTTAAGACGTTCTAAAGAGGTCATAAAGATATTGATACTAGTTTAAGTTTCTAAAACCATTTTTTTATCTAAAAACAAAATCGAAACCAACAGGTTCTTCCACATCAAAAAAAAAAAAAAAAAAAACAAATGAAATGAAAAACCATTATAAACATCTGGTATAAATAAAGCAATTTCACTTTAACTTTGAATTGGAATATTTAACAACAAAAAACAACCTTTAGGGCACCCACCTGTTTGATAATTAGACAACCAATCGATTGTAAGTTTCACTAATGCCCTCATAACTATCATAACGCACTCTTAAGTAAGTAAACAGTTAATTTATTTACATCTCAAAGTTGACGTTGGCCAGAGCCGTGAGGTAAATGGGAGAAATTTGATGCCACATTTTAAGGTTAAAAAGTGAATTATATGTAATAGTATTTTGAATTGTATTTTTTTGGCACGTATACGTTTACGCGTTGGCGAACCTTGGCAAGAATTCTAATCCAACGGAAACTAGTTTAAGCAGTTATATTAGTATGTGATTAATTTATTTCTATATCATCCTTCATAGAGCCCATTTTACGGTCAACATAATCGGCCTACTGAGCATACTGTTCGCAACACCATCACCCATTTTGAGACCCAGCATTCATTATTGGATAATATTCGAACGAATAGACCACGTCCAGCACGCTGTGAAGAAAATATGGCGGCCGTAGCTGAGAGTGTACACGAAGACCGTGGAGAGTCGATTCGGCGCCGTTCGCAGCAACTCGAAGAGACGTATGGAATAACTTGGCGCGTTTCACGTCGAGACGTTAAATTGAAAGCATACAAAATACAGCTTGTGCAACAACTGAAGCCGCTCGACCTTCCCAAGCGACATCGCTTTGCTTTATGGGCTCTTGAAAAGTTCCAAGAAGATCCGACGAGGCAAATTTTGTTTAGCGATGAGGCCCATTTCTGGCTCAATGGGTATGTAAATAAACAAAATTGCCGCATTTGGGACGAAGAGCAACCTGAAGAGATTCAAGAGCTGCTACTTCATCCAGAAAAAATAACGGTTTGGTGTGGTTTGTGGGTTGGTGGAATCATTTCTTTCTTTTCTTTCAAATGATGCCGGTGCGAACGTAACCGTCAGTGGCGACCGTTATTGTGCCATGATAACCGACTATTTGATGCCTGAAATTGAAGCTTGTGATCTCGGGGACATTTGGTTTCAGCAAGACGGCGCCACTTCCTACACATCGCATCAATCAATGGATTTATTGAGAGAACATTTCGGTGAGCAAATAATTTCACGTTTTGGGCCGGTCGATTGGGCACCAAGATCATACCGTTGAACTTTTTCTTGCGGGGATATGTAAAGTTCAAAGTTTTTGCGGACAAACTCGCTTCGATTCAGGCCTTAGAGGAAAACATCACGCATGTCATTCGCCAGTTACCAGTCGAAATGCTCGAACGAGTCATCGAAAATTGGACTCAATGGATGCACCATCTGCGACGTAGCAGCGGCCAACATTTGATAGACATAATCTTCAAAAAATAAATGCCAAAGAACGTTCTTTCAAATGATAATAAACATTCACCATTAAATTTGAATTTTCTGTGTTTTTTCTTTAAAAAAGTAGGGAACCTCGAATGGATCACGCGTTATTTGCAAAATCAATTTGGTAAGAATATAATTCCCAATATGGTCCTGTTTACTGGCTCGCCCTCTTGTTTGTGCGATATAAAGCCTCCTGATTATTTTTTAAGTCATTGTTTTATGCCAAGAAACCAGCAACTCTTGACGCATTGGAAGCCAATATTCAAGTAACCATTAAATCATTACTAGGGTTTGGGATACGGGAATTCCCGGGCGAGAAAAGCTATAAACAATTTCCCGGGAAAATTTTTGCTAATTTCCGGGGAAACGGGAAATTTAAAATAATGAGCACTTTAACGAAAATTCAGTGGTTCTTATTTTTAAATTAGCATTTCTTTTGCTATCACACAAATATTTAATCGTTATTGTTATAGATCGTGCAAGACAAATTGTAAAACTATTCGAAAAAAAAAATACTATAAAAACAGCCTGTCTCGAGAAATATAAGAAACTAGAATATGGTCGCGTTTATTTCATGATGTAAAAACAAGTTAAGTATGGTTAAAACGATTCTGTCGTTTCTGAAATCAAAGAACGCAATTAAAAAACTCTGATAGACTTAAATTACGTAGAGTTGTGGGTTCAAGAATATGTTCATATTTTAGGAAATTTAGTGGCCGTTTTATATCCCATTAAAGTTCCAGTAGAGGGCTTGAGCCGCAGGGGCAAAATATTGTTAATAGCAGATGTTATTATTCAGACCCTCTCGAGCAGCTTTTAACTATTAATTCGACTCTTTCAAAAACGATGGTTGAAAAGGAATATAAATGAACGAAGGAATGCGATATTTAAGTAATTAGAAAGTGGTGAAGTTGCTAATGTCCAAAAAATGTCATCAAACTTTATTCAGCACAATTGTTCATGAGATTATTGCAGCAAGCCACTCGAATCTGTATAACCGTCAACTAGGAGTTGTATTGTTAACAAAATGGAACCAACTTTTATAAAGAGACTTCCGTAACAAAAGCAAGGAAAAGAATGATTTGTTAAACTCACTAACAGTTCTTAAATTATATTTTGTAACAAAATAATTATTGAAATACTTTTTAAGTATTTATAAATATTTGTTATATCTTGCTATTTTTGTCACCTGAACTGTTTTTAAATTAATACTAATAAAACTATGAATTTTTAAATACTGTTTGGGTAAATAAAGTTATTTTCTGAATAAGAGCTGTTTTTCCCGGGAATTCCCGAGAGTATTTTTTCCCGTTTCCCGGGAAGTGAAAAAGTCCGGGAAATCCCTAACCCTAATCATTACGATCAAATTTATTGGAAAAAGTAGTGAAAGTTTTAAATGACCGAATGGACCATGTAACTTGTAGCCGCATCCAAAAACCATGTTTAAAAATTAAATGCAATATTATTATTTACCAGATTATACTAAAAAAAATTATTTCAACAATATTTCTCTCTTGTATTATCATTTTAAAATCTCATGCAACTATATCTGCTCGTATTTGAGTTAGATCTACATGATAATAATTTCTCCGATTTATGCTCCGGTAGCCTGTTCTAAATAATCTAGATTCTACACCATTACATTCATAATTCGCACACAGAAAAAAATATTTTCACCAATTAAAGATTTTAATTGGTTTTACATTAAAATTCAATTAAATAATTAATTGACTCAATTACATATTTGCTTAATTAGAGTTTTTTTTTTGTTTTAAACAAATATATACTTAAATCAATTACAAAATTAATTGAACTTTAATTAAAAACTAAAATTAAAAACCCCTAATTGGTGCAAATTTTTTTTCTGTGCATTGAATACATTTCTCCACTGCAAAGTATTTCAAATTTCGGATTGCAAGAATGACTAAACCTGATCCATTAGAACTTTCGACGTAATTACTATATCGTACTTTACTCAGATAAAGTGTACATAGAAGGTGACCTAAAATGTTTAATGAAGATGTGCTTACTGGACTTACCACCTTGCGGTTTTCACTGATCTTGGAGAGTATCTTAGTTATTTACTAGCCGACTTAGTTCAGGGAGTAAATATAAGATTGTGTGGCAATTGTAACAAAAGGTCAAACTTTAAAATGACCGAGCCTAGAGAAACGAACCTAAGGGTAGGTTGACCAAAAGGTTTTTAAATTGGGGTAAAACTTAATGAGTCATCGAATAGGAATGGTCCCGGAGCCCGGCGAAGCATTTAAGTCGAGTACAGAAAAAATTATATAATTTTTAAAAAAATTTTTTTCCTGATGATGATCAGGAAAAATTAACAAATTAATTTGTTAATTTTTCCTGATGATGCTACACAAAGGAGTAGCGAAATATCGAAAAAATAAAAATAAAATTATTTAAAGACCCAAAGCTTAAAAGAAAATAGTTAAATTAATATTAATAAAAAGGTCAAATAAACTATATAAAAGTTAATCAATACTTTTAGGTTGGTATATTTATAAATAAATTAATTAAAATATTTTGCGTCTAGTGTCGCGTAAGATCGACTAATTTGAAAGTAGTAGAAATTGCCAGCACTAGCAGAAATTCCCAGAACATTTTGCAATATACGAGATCGTTGTGGAATGTCTCAAAATGGTCTGGAATATTCCAGGATGATCCCCCATTTTCCACTTTATTCCTGAATATTCCAGAATGTTTCGGGATGCTATTGATTACGCCTTTCAGTCAAAAACAAGATTTTTCTTATTGTTATTACAGTGCATAGTACAGTGAAACAAACCAGAGTCTTTGATGGATATTATTCAAAACTGTCTTGAGCTGTTTTTTTTAGTTACATGTTCTGGGTAACATTACAAAAAACGATTTTAGTTTAGTGTAGCATCTAATACAAATTTCCTCACGTATCTACGGCTCTGAAGATCAAATCAAGATTTTTTTATATCTTTTGTGTTGTTTTTAAGCTTAAGTAAAATGTTTGGTTGGTTTTAATTGATAAGTTAAGAAAAAACGCATTTGTATTTATGAGTATTTGTTTTATAGTAACTGGAAAACTTTAAGATCACTATAATTGAATTCATAATGGCGGTCATAATGATAATTGGAATCATAAAGATTTTTAGTTGATGGTGATTCAGGCGTTAAGTAAAACATGCTTAATCGTATGATATTAAGCTTGGATTTATTTATTTTGTGCGTAGAGTATCTGTTTACTAACTATTAGTTTTTTGTTAAGCTTGAAAAATTTTGGTTAAAAAAACCAACAAACTTGTTGAAAATATTAGATAATAATTAACTTGGTCGAGTTGTTTGTTTGTATTTGGAAGTTGTTTGCTCTGTACTTTTGACGTACAGGTTGGGATAAGATTTTACATTATTTTATACCCTTCACCACAGGTGGAAAGGGTATATATAAGTTTGCCATCCCGTGTGTAATTTCTACAATATTCATTTCCGACCTCATAAAGTATATATATTCTGGATCCTTATATATAGAAAAGTTAATTAAGCGATGTCAGTCTGACCGTGTTCAGGTAGTAATGTCATTTGCCAAGGCACTAGACGAGATACAGATGATTTAAGCCTATTAATCGAAATTCGAAAATTATAGGATGGCAATTCAGCAACTTCAGATCATTCCTTTGGAGGGTGTGGGAAAAACTACGCCAAGCTATAGTTTCGGTTTTAATGATTCTCTTTTACTGTTGTTTTTTTTTGTTAAAAAAATATTAGACCGCGACAGGTAGATCACAAGGAGTGCATACAGATCTCGGGGAATCAATAATCCCCTGCGAGGGTCGAGGGTTGTGTTTATTTTTAGGTTGGTAAGGTTTTCCTGCTTTGATTTTTGTTAAAGGCCTTTATAGAAAGCTATACATATAGAGGTTACCAATAAAATAAAAAAAAAAAAATTAAAAAAACTTTTAAAAAATTAAAAAATAAATTTACAAAAAAACAAAACAGGGTAACACAATATCTAGCATTATTATGGTGAAGGGTATATAAGATTCGTCATAGCCGAATACAGCATTCTTATTTGTTCGCATTCAGTTTGATACTCGTAACAATAACATTTTTTTCACATTTAGTTATTGTTAAAGATTAAAAGTTTCTTTTAAAGAAAATGTTTATGACACTCGTAACAATAGCAAATTTGTATACAAATGTGGTAATTTCTACTTGTTTTCTAAGTACAAGTAAGTTACAAATTGGCAGGGTGTTGAAATTTAAATCATGTGGACGGAAATCATTGTTACACTATTTGAAAATTTAATTTAAAAAAAAATGTTAAAATTGTTTATTGTACGAGTAATCTATTGTTTGTTTAACCAACAATTGTTAGTAAAAAACCACAAGTTTACGAGTTGTATATGAGTTGTATAATGTATCTCTTAAGTGATTTGCTATATTATAGTGACCTAGAATCGCTTAGATAATAACACAAGTAAATATATTTATTTTATTGGAGACTGTTGGTGTTATAACTTTATTCCCTTACTTTTTAAACAATAGTACTCGCTGATATAAAGAGTAATAAATCATAATCAAAATTTAGTTTAGTAAGTTTACGAGAGACCAATCGTGTTGTAAAATATTAACAAAAATTATAAATGAAGGCCATATATTACAAGGGGTTTAGATTAATGTTTTAATTTCAAAGGTAAATTAAACAAAGACGCTATATAGAATATATGGAACCAGAAAGGGGCATCACATTTAAATCCAACAGACTAGTTTTGTTAAGTTTTTAAGTTTTTGTTTAAGGGGTTGTTCAAGGGGTTGAGCATAATTTATATATTAAAAAATTAATTTGAATCGATCGTTTTGATTTTTTGGACCAGGCTTACTGCCCATGGGAAAATTAAAACAGAATATTTTTTTTGAGCCGGTCGGATATAATAATTACATTATATTTAATTACTACAATAGTGACACTACCTAAATTTGTCATAATCTTCAGTAACACTTACGTCCGCTATCGAGGCGGACCGGTACTCCCCATACAAATTAAATTTTATTACACTATGACTATAGTGGTATAGGACGGACGCGACGGGTTCTCTTCAAACAAAATAATTCTCTATTATCCTACTTATGGAGAAACTAGTGACAAACACTCTAAATGTGAAACGCACGTTTTCCGGTTAAAGCCGGTATAGAGAGTAATAATTAATAATCCTTGTATATATAACTCTTCAAATTTAATACAAAGTACTCTAAGATCATCCTGATCATTTTGAGTTAATGCTAAGAGGTATAAGAATGGATGGAGGATGGCTACTCCTCATACAAAGTATTTGTTAATTATCATATATGCAGAGAACTATTGTGCAACATCGATACTCTCTAATTTGGTAAAGATTATTTTGAGAATAACGCCTCGTTTTAGAGTTAAAGATAACCGGAATATGATGGAGGGGACAGGTACTCCTTAAGCTTTTATAAATAAATGTCTATTTTTTTAAGATAAGTAGCACTCAGGCAATTAATGCCTATATTTATTATGTTACTTCCTTTGGAAAGGGATAGTAGTAGATAAGACAGTTGGTTAGTGGGATAGTAAAGCTTCGCTTATGGTAACACTGCAATTGCACGTTGTGATTATTTTTAAAACAGTGTATCAAGTGCCTCTGGTGTTATTTAGGCGAATTAGTTTGAAGCTAGCATAGCCAATTTATAATTTTTTTTACTACGCCGGTGATTTAGTGCTATGTGGTAATATCGGCGAAGGAGGGCGCTGTGATATGCATTATTATAAAGAGAAATTAGCTGTGCCCGCCACGTCGCACAGTGGTTCAGAAACGTTTTTCATTGGCCAAAACTCTGTAACTTTTTAACTAATAAAGATTTTTTAGTAGTTCTTTTTTTAATCAATAGACAACATCTTAAGCTTTTACCGAGTATAGGCCTTATTAAAATCGGTGCAGCGGTTGCTGAGAAATTCAAGCCTAAAGTTGAACTTTCGATTTGCTTTTCCTAATTCTTGTTTGAAATTCCGTTTCAAATGTGCCAACTCATTTTTGACTCACTTTTCCTTAAACAATTTGGCTCAAATTTGGTCCACGGGTCAATCTTGGATGACAATACAATATTTTGCTATCCTTAGGGTGGCCTCTATTTTCACTGAGGTGTATTTTCCGTATTTTCATTAGGATTGTCCAAATTTCAACTTTATTCCGTATTTTCATTAGGATTGTCCAAATTTCAACTTTATGCCTAACAATACTTACATATTTCCTAGTTTTTGGTCAATTTTAAAACAAAACAGTGTAATTTAATTTTTCTTTAATTATATACATATTTATTTATAGTTATAAATAGATTCTAGGTAAATAAAATAACATTTAATATTAATGTTTGTATACTTTATTTTATTCAAATACTAAATTTAAATTATAATTATTATTCATTTGGCTGGAATATTTCCTGTAAATATTCTGCTCTGTATTACCTGTGTCCTGTAGCAGTGCCTTAGCTTCGGCATTTAGTTCCGAATGATTCAATTTCCATTGACTTCGGATGCCAGGAATGAAGGGATCTGAAGTTGCCAATAATATATGAAATAAATCTTCATTTGTAGAAATTCGTGATATTTTTCTGGAATTATGTTCTCTGTAAAACCTGTAATCCTTGTTTCTTTTTTCCTGGGCTTCCTCTGACAAATCTCCAATTGGTAATAAATGGTGCTTAATGACCTCTTCTCCATGATAAAGAACTTTATGCACTGTTGCTGACATATTTCTATATTTGTATTTGGATGTATATATAGCAGCGGTTTCCTTGGCGTAATCACCAATTTTTTTAGCATTAATTAGTTCATTGCACGCAAGTAATTCAGTAATTGTTTTAAATCTTGAAATAACAGCTTTATCAACACCTGTTATATCAGATGTAGTTTCGGGATCCAAAAAAAATCTTCTTGCGGTGTTGCCATCGTTTGTGTTACCTGATCCTTGTTTTGGTTGATCTATAATCAACCCGTGCTTGAGAAATGCATCTTGAACTTGTTTCTTTTTCAATTTTCTTATATCTTTGTTGGTGTCATTATTTCTTACTGATCCTGAAGCTCCGAAGTCCAAATCATAGCTTATTTTCAGTATGTGTTCCATAAATCTTATCCTCGTATGTAGCGGTGATAATCCAAATTCAAATGCATCAATACTATCCTCCGACTTTGTTGGTTCTTGGTTTAACTGACTTGATGTTGCTTTACATATAATACAGCCCGATGAAGCTTTTGTATCAGTCAAAACCTGGGCAGTTTTTCCGTCTATCATAGATAGTATTAATTGGTAATTCAATTTAATAGTCTGTTCCTCTATCTCTAACTCTAATGGCCTTAGTGTTGAAATTTGAGTTCTAATGTCACTTACTTCATTCTTAATGGTATCATGAGTTTCCTTTTTAAATTCAAATTTTATTGGTCTGCAGTATTTTGTAGACGATAGAGTTTGGTTTTTCCAAATATAACTTGTTTGCACTGTGCTGGACGAAGGTTCCGAGTCCTCTAAGTTTTTTATTAATCGCAATGGTACAAATGACACCATGAACATATCTGTGTGTGAAATATCCTCACATAAAAATTGTTTACATTGTCTTTGTCCAGAAGACCCATCGCATCCCCATTTTTTATACAAGTTTTCTATGGGAAAATTTGTCATATACAACTTATACTGGATTTTAAGGAAATTTTAGAAAAAATTGTTTTGTGTACTAAAATTCTCAATTTTCGAATAAAATTAACTTTTTAGTTAGATTCCTCTCTTTCCCCTTACGTTTTGCTATCAGCAATTTGTACTTTTGGCAGGGAATGACTTCTAAAGTAAATTTACTAGCAATTTTGATAGAAATTTGTTTGTAAAAATGTTGAGTTTTTTCATTAAAATAGAAAAAGTGTTCTACGGGCGGATCCGGGCGGGTGCAAAAGTATATATAGGCTTAAAGAGAATACTTTTGCCTTTCTTTGGGTGGTTTCGGTTTTTTGTCCTTTTTTGTCCTTTAGAAGTTATATACTACTAAACTTCAAACTTTGCGAATATATGGAGGTTTCCAATTTTAAACATAACACCCTATTTACAAATTATACAGGGTGTGCATATACCATTTCTTAAAAACAACAGTTCACCTAACATAACAAAAAAAACCGCAGCTCAATATCGATAACAGTTTTTAAGAAATCGCAATTAATATGAGATCAAATATTACAATTTTTATTTTATTTTTAAATTAACATAAATTCTTTGCCTTAGCAGCATGCCACGCCCACTACTGCGAATATTTTGACCCAATTTTTCGGCTACCTTAGTTTTGATCTGTTTTCTTTCTGGTGACATAAAAATTTTAAGAATCTGTGTCAACAAAAAATATAGGTTTTGGCCAATGAAAATTAATTCTGAACCACCGTGCGTCGTGGACATCCTGACAATATTTTTGCTCGATTTTGCTTTGAAAGTATTCTACACCAATTGCAAGACTCTTACTTTTATAGTCCTTCAGTTATGGGTTATGTATTTACTTTATATAAAAGTATCAATCCCTGGGTAAAATTCTAAAATTTATAAAAAATTATTCACCCTTATTCTGCATTTCGATTACGTTCCCGCATTCAGTTACGCACGAATCGAAAAAAGTAAGTATGTTTAATACAACTGTTTTTCTACGAAACAAATGAAATAGGAACACAAAATAAAATAAACGAATAGTTATTAATAAACAATTCTGTTTGTCATTAAAAAAAATTAAGTGTACAAAACGTTTAAAATCTTTGTTACATAAAGACAAATATGCTGAACGTGTTGGTGCCGTTGCTCCCGTATATTTAGCTGCCCTTAAGGAATATTTAGCCGCTGAGATTCTTAAATGGGCTGGTAATGCTGCTCGTGACAACAAAAAGACCAGAAACATTTCTTGCCATTTACAATTTGCTATTTGTAATGACGAAGAGTTAAACAAATTATTGTCTGGAGTACAAATTGTACAAGGTGTAGTTTTCCCCAAGAAAACAGAAAAGAAGGTTTAAAATTTCCATCCATTAGGACAAAATTACATACCGTCATCAAGTATCAGTTTTTAAGCGGCAATCAGTTTTAATAAAAGGGAAATTCCGGGAGAACATACATAAATATTTTGGAAAGAAAACATTAAACTATAAAGTAACTAAACTAACTAAAGCGCCGGGGGTAATATTTACACGTCATTGTAGCACAAATATAAAGTTTCTTTGTTTTTTAGCTCCACACGCAATATTATCCTTCGTTGCCTTTCAATTCACCAGATCTTCATAATGTTCAGATGCTGTTGTTTTTGACCAATAAAACTTTCAAATCTTTGTACAAAAGCAATTAATAATTAAAAAGTGTTTATTCATATTTTTGTACATGTTTTTCTTTTTATTTACATCTTTTAAACTGAATAAACAAAAATCGAAAAACTTTCCGTTAACAAATTATCAACTTGGAAAAACGTAGTTACGTTCGAAATGCAGAATACATTCGATCGTAAAAAAATTTAAACGAAACTGAACGGAATGTAGAATACCAAATTTGACAAACGGAGAAAATTTCGATTCGAATCGAAATGCAGAATAGATGGATTGTAAAGCTCTGCAAAAGGTGTTTAAAATAATACCAATGTAATTCCACAAAATAAAAATACAAATCAAATACAAATTTTATTCAATTGGCGCCTAATATTGCACAATAGTTTTTAAAATATACCACTTTCAAAAATAAAAAGGTGTGTTGAAAATATCCCAGTTTTACGGTCCTTTTCACAATGTATGATTATTTAATTTTTAATTTGAAGTTACCTAACTGTAGGTTTGGTTAACGGGCACTATATAACCGACGGTTACCGATTTGGATTTCACCATCATGTAGTTACTTAACAAAAGAATTTAATAAAAAGTGTGGCAATGATGTGTTCATTTGTTTACGAAAAATAATGTAATGGAAAATTGAATTTCAAATCTATATGTGTTCTTAAATCAAATATGTGTTCTTAAATCAAATTACCCTGAGGTAATTTGGGGCACTGAATTCAAATATCCTCTCCATTTTATTTAGTACCAAGACATTTGTTTGCTTTTTTGAATTAAAAAAATAAAAATGTTTGAATTTTTCATTAAATTTATTAATTAGACTTTTGTTTCTCATCAATTAGGTTCTCTGGAGCAAATCATAAAATGTTATGTTTATCTTAGCATAATTAAACAATATAATATTTTCTCTTTACATACATAAATGTATTTTACAAATGATCATGAAACAGTTATGCTGTCCAAAGTCTTCAGTTTTAATGCATTTCTGATCAAACTGTTTGATTGTTGCTCAACATCAATTGTAACTAGAACCACTTAAGCTTCTCCGATATTTTTCCATTTTTTAATGTTCGGCACTTTGCACACTTTTTTCCAAAAATTTTTTGAATACACTTTCTGTGTACGGGAAATTTTTGTCCTCATTTACTCCGGAATTGATCCAGACAAGCAGACCATCAAGACCCTGGGGAACTTTCCTCCCATTAGTTCTAATGATAAGGGAGCCGAACCATAATCTTTCTTCCCTTGCTTTAGCAGTGCTTTTAAGAGATCTGAGGGATGGAGTTCATAGTATACATATAACATTTTTTATTATTTGCAGAGTCAGTGTCTGCTTGCTTGTGTCTAGCGTTTAATGTTCGCTGGCAGACATGTTTTCGCGATGGGCCCATTTTGAGAAACACTAATTTTATTGCACCAGGCGATGTGTATGAATTTGACATACCATCAAACACCTTTCCGTTTGACCACATCGGTACGAATGATGGAAGACGCCATGGGATTAGACTGCTTACCAAAAATAGCCTGTATCGCTGTTACGCAGTTATGAATAAGCGTGTGTTCTTATGTCACTTATTTTATAATGCAAGATGTCGGTCCGTCGACATTATCATTCCTCCGCTCATACTCCTTTTTATTAGTTGAATAATCCAGATGAGTCTCAAGCATAGCCAAAATGGTATCCACATTTTGTAATAAATTATAAAATTTTATAAATTACAAAAAAATTTTGTTAAAACTAAATTTAAAATAAATATTTTTATTGAACAAAATCTGTCAATTAAAATACTAACCGGTAGGCTTTCTTCGGTTAAATTTAACAGGCACTTTTTTGTTAAATGGTGTCAATTGCAACCTAATCATACTTTGTGAAATACAATTTAACTTAACCAGCGGTTAATGTTTCTGTTAATTTATAATCAAACATTGTGAAAGGGGCCGTTAAACCAAAAATGTCAGTATCTTTAAACCGGAAATTGCGTTTTCACTGCTTTTTCTCTACTTTCTCTTGGAAATGAGATATTTTTTTCGGAAAAAAGTATCCTAAATTGGAATCAGGATACTAAGGTACATCCTCACAAAATTTTTTTAAAATCCATTCAGTAGCTTTTATGTGATGCGAACACAAATTAAAAGCAGACAGACAAACGGAAAAGAGTTACTATTTTATTATATGTATAGGTTAATACATATCAGAAAAATTGATGGTTGCCACGGCTGAGTATTGAACTCGTGACCATTGCTTGGTCAACGTGTTAACCACTTAAGCTACAGCGGTAGCGAAACATACTTGGCTAGATTATTGATAAATTTGTAGCAAACAAACGCTTTTTTTGAGGGACTTATTATTAATAATAAAACTATAAAGTTGCTGGATTAAATGTATAAAAATTAAAGGCGACTATGTTGTGAAATAAGAAGATTTTTGGCGAAAAAATAAATTGGAGCAATTGACTCATCTCTGCATAAACCTCAATTACTAATAGGGTTGGAATATTCAAAAGAATGTTGTTCTTAGTAACTCAGAGAAAATTTTTACCGTAGAAAAATATAATTTTCTGCGAATAGTGGCTACTAATTATAAGAAGTTAACCTAATATATAAGTGTCTGTAGTATGATGTAGGTATGGCTGCGTATGACACATCAGTAGCCCCTACAGAAAATTTACAATGAAAATGTACAAATTAAAAATTTATTCAAAAGTGACACAAATATAAATTATTTTAACAGAATTGCCAAAACACTTTGACTTTTTATTTTGCGTTAAAAAAATTTTCTTTTTGGCGTTCCAACACTTTTGTATAAATTTTTTCTTATTTTGAGAGAATTTAAAAAAAACTGACCTATTATTTTCATATTATTATTTTATTTTCAAAGTTTGTAATAATGACATCCAAAGTTTTTAGTAAACAGAGAGCGAAAATTCAAATAATTACACTGTGCTAGTCGCAAATTTTAACAAGCTGGGCACCTTGGTGGTAAAGCTAATTCGAGTAAGCATAATTCAATGGCATTAGCCGTTTTTCGAGTTAGCGCTCGTATTCGCGATATTCGCGATTTAAAATTTGTACGCTAAAGTACTATAAAAACTATATTTTTATACTGTCTTGACCATAGTGGTGATCAGTACAACAAATATAACGTACCTCAACATGAAACAGTTAAATTGCGAATAATAACATTATTGAAAATCCACTTTTATCTATTGATAAAGTTTTGTTACCGCCGCTACATATAAAACTAGGCATTGTGAAAAACTTAGTGAAAGTACTTAATCCGGATGGATTCTTCGTTTAACGAATTGTGTCGTATTTCTCCAAGATTAAGTAGTATGAAAATTAAAGAAGGTTTGTTTGTTTAAGATGCAAACAAACAAACCTTCTTTTATTTTTTACTAATATGTTGAAAATTTGAATTCATATTTCGTTTTTTGCAGGAATACTTAATAAGCAGGATATCCGTCGCTTGATGAAGGATAAGTTATTCGAAGATGCCATCAGTATGGATGAGCTTGAGCCATGGAACTCTGTAAAACCGGTTATTGACAACGTTTTAGGAATTAATCGGCGCATTCATATAGCTTACCGCTTTTCATCGTATTAATGTTAAAATATCTTTAAAGTTAAATTTTTTACATTTTCATACCAACAAGTTTGCTGAACAATCACCAGCTGATTCTGACGAGCATGGATAGCGATTCCATCAAGTGACGGCCAGACTTGACACTGGTACAGTGGTAAAAAATTGGATTCGGTGTTAGGTGAACTTAAAAGAAGAATTGCGAATATCGCAAATACGAGCGCTAACTTCTAAAAACGGCTAATGCCATTGAATTCAGCGTACTCGAATTAGCTTTACCAGTAGGGTGCCCAGCTTGTTAAAAAAAATAAGTGTCAAATTCGAGCACAGTGTTATTTAATTGTATAATTAAATATAATTAAATATTTTTTTTGTAAAATAGTACATAAAAGAGAAAACTAAATATCTGCTTTTTATATGTTTAATAAAACATGCTCGCATGTGTGTGCGTAATAAAGAAGAAACAGCACAAAAGTGACACATGTCAAAATGACAAATGTGTCAAAAATACATACATATGAATATACATACATATGTATGTACATATAAACATTTTTGTGTAAAATATTGTCTAATTTATGAACACAAAACCAACAAACTTGAAATAAAGAGGAAAAATGTAAAACAGAATTAATAACGAAACCCACAGATACATTTGAACAGTTAAAGAGTTAAAGACAAGAGTAAAGTTACCGTTGTCACATAAAACTTACAAAATTACAGCAACATATACAAGAAGACTGATGGTTTAGTTGCGAATTTTGAAGTTGACATGTGGCGAAATTTCAATTCTTTTTGACTTTAAATATGATCGGCGTTAAAAACTTTTTAACTTTTTTTTATTTTTTATTTTGTGTCTTTTTTGCTTTTATTTGACTGATTTGTATGAATTTTAAACTCGTACTCTTGCATTTTGTAGAGAAGCTATAAAAATGTCTTAAACGAAATTTTTATGAGTTTCAATATTGATTTCCAATTGTCAATTTTAATGTTGCGCTGTTTACTTTGTCAACTCTTCCGTCCATCCCCGTTTGTCTTTTTCTGTATGTATGGGTACGAGTATTTAATAATTGTCTTTAATTTATAGCGAATTGAGGCCTTTAAGCCTTGAAATTTTATATTAATTTATGTATTTTTTATTTTGTCAATTTATGTTAAATGGCATATTAAATGTCATTGATGGGTGCCTTAAGAAAGGAAATATTGCTACGATTTTAAGCAAAATCAATGTTTATTGAAAAGTTATTAAAATTTATTGACAAATAAAAGAAATTTTATAAAATTTTATTTAATGACCTAAAAAATTTAAAACTACGTGAGTTTAATAATTTTTTTTAAACATATAAAAACGCGATCATGTAGTGTTACAAAGTTATGTGGTCATAACGCCTTAAAGGCAATATTTTCGACCCATTATTTAAGATTATGTTATCATGGAATATCGTATTTCAAAATATCTCTCAAAACAGATTTTCGCTGCAAAAATGTAGCTTCTTACACGATACCCAATATTTTGAATTCTAATTCCCTACGTACCTACGTACCTACATATTTATAAATTCATTACCAAAATTTGAAGAAATATATGACTTATAGTTTTTAGATTATACTTTATACCTATCGAACTAATAATTTACAATTCAATATATTTCTTAATGACAAAGATATTCAGATTTGTAGCCGCGATAAACAGGGTTGTCAGATATGGCGATTTCTCGCCAAACATGGCGATTTTTAATCTTATTTGGTGATCAAATTTTTGATTTGGCGACATGGCGACTTTTTGGCGATTTTAAAAAATTTTGGCGAATTTGTTGGCGTTTTTTCAGATGATATTACTTCCGGAAACTTTCGGAAATAGAAGTTTCGATTTCAAAATGTTGCAATTCCTTATCACAAACAAAATGCCTTGTTTTCAAAGATTTTCATAAATCCTAACATACCTTTGGATGCTGATTAACCACAATAGAAAATAATAGGTTGAGGAAAAAGAAATTAATTTTTTCTTATGAGGCAGGTACTTCAAACTATTGCTGAAAATTGTTTTTAAACTTAACAGATGAGCCACGGTTAATGGGGTAACATTGATGACGGTTAAAGGATACATAGCCACAGCTGGGAATGATGCAGCAGACCAACCAGCAAAAGGGGGATCTGCTATGAATTTTTGTGGATGAAAGCGCTGTGTAATGGCATAATGCGAGCTAAGTTCCTACAATGATGGACTCATTAAACCAGGCAGGCTCGAATGGTGGACAAAGAACGTATGGGCAGGAAGGCCAGAAGAGTTCTCAGAGGCTGAGACGGAAGCACACATTACGTCTGAATGTCCGCACTGGCTAGCATAAGACTTAAGACCACTCGTAGAAGCTTATTAAAAGTGGATACCATGGGGACCTGAGCCTTGAACATATGCTAGCAATTACTAGAGGCTGCGTGATGAGAAAAAAGGTCGACAGTTACCAGTCGCCAATCTGAAATCACTTAAGTCAAGATTGCTTATAATCGCAGAGGATGGAAGGGGCGAAAAGAAAGTGGTCGGCTTCGATACTCCCCTACATTAAAATATGTATAAAAAATAATAAGACAGAATTAAAGGAACATGCCTGACTTCAAAAATTAATTTGTGTTTTAATAAACTACTTGATTTTTTACTTTAGATGCGGGTAATTCCTGTATAGAAAAAGGGCTTTCAATTATGAACTCCACCAAAACTCATTTGCGAAATAGAATAAAGAAAAATGTTCTTGATCCTATAAATTATATGAATAAAAATTGCTCATGTTGCACTTATTATGTATTTCAATTCTCATAAAATAAAACCAAAATAAGAGGATGATGACAAATAAGTTGAAGGTGGGCTGAACAGCATATTCGTTATATTACAAATCTCTAACTTCAGAATTCAATTAATTATATACCAAATAAATTACCAATAAATTTATTATTGCTTTAAGTAAAAATTGTATCTCTCTCATGTTCTCTAATCATTTTATTTTGTTTTAAATAAAAACTAAAATCTGAACGTACTCATATATTTTTGGCGATTTTTCCCCCTTTTTGGCGAATTTTAGAGATTTAAATAAACTTTTTTTGTGTTTTATTAAAAATATTTTTAAAATTTAAGAAAAAATTATTTATATTCTTAGGAAAATCTAACAAAAACCCATTTTGGCGATTTTGCCGATTTTTACATCGATTTTGGCGAAATTGGTGAAAAAAAATCTGACAACCCTGCCGATAAACGGATTATTGGGTGCCTATAAGTACTCCAGATTGGTTTCCGAACGTCTCACAGTGGTTGGAAAACGATTTATTTTTGTAGAGTTTGTAGAGGTCAGGCCGTATGAAATTTAGTATGTGCCTTTGATTTATGGAGATAAAAAGCTTTATATATTTTGGGCATAATCGGGAAAGCAAACGCTCTACAGGTCATACCGTATGACATATCAAAATGAAATTCAGTATGTGCCTTTGGTTTATAGAGATGAAGATCTATATTAATTTTGAGCATAATGAGAAAGGGGTAGTTTACTTAACACCCCAAACCGAAAATAATTAATTTTTCGATTCAAATGTACTTTGAACTTTTATTTTTAATGTAATATATCCCTAAGTGTAGGCCACTCCAGTTTTATTACATATACAATGAGAGAAAAAATCATAAGAAGGCGAGGTTTAGGAAGCTCCTATAGCTTAAGTATATGCTCGACATACATGTAAGGAAAGCTATTGATCTCTAGATTAACAATATTATAATAATTTTTTCTGCGCTCAATTTTTTAAATGATATTTACCTCAAAAACTGAAAAAATCACAGAATGGCCAAAAAATGTCCAAAAAAATTTGATTTTCTTATAAGTGGCTACCCTGCCTTTATTAATCACGGGGCTGTCAAATCCTTTTTGAAGTATGCAGCCAACAATTGAGGTTTTCAAAATCCGTTTACGGTTTTTAAATCGGTGCTATGCACTCCGAGGAATTTTTCAATAATTTATAAATTTGTTTTTAAATTTAGCTTTGTTTGGATAGGGCTGGAGGGGGAACCGTTAGAATTTTTCACCTGATTTTCTTTTATTCGCATTTGCTATAGGTTATCTTTGAAATAGTTCCCAAAAATTTACTAGTGTCGAAGTAAGTTTAAATTATATATGTAAGTAAAAATATCATACCACCTTTTTGGGGAAAATCCTGAAGAAATGTTATTTTTTCCATTTTCCCAATTCAGAGGCTTGTAAGTTTTTAACGAAAAGCGCTCTCAAAACAAAAGTTGAAATTTATTTATTCTCAGTTTTATCAAGAATATAAAAGAGATAACCTGCACATGTTAGCACATTTTTTTTATAGATATTAGATATTTTCAAGGTCTACTTAAATTTAAAAAATCTTCATTTGAGTTAAAACCAAACTTTGTATGACATTTCAAAAAAAATTACATACCCGAGGTACCCAACTTTGGGGGGCTTACGCAGAAGCCCCCTTTTACCCTTTCGTAGAACACCTCTGCTTTACCTCTGTAAAATTTCATTAAGATATCGTCAGTGGTTCATAAGATACCGAATTATGTCCAAGATAATTTGTTTTCCAACCACTGTGCGTCTCTAGATGAAATTGCGAGACATTCTAACATGGAACACTTTTGGGTACCTATGTAGATCCGCCTTATAGACTTGGAGCTAGATGAAGTTATTGGTATCTCACAAAGTTGCTGCTAGGATACCCAGAAACTAAAAAATCGTCTGGTGCCAATTTGAGTTACTATTTTTTTTTATAAAAATAACACTAACATAAAATCTGTGTTAATCTTCCTTACGAGTATTTCAAAGCCATAGGGAACTACAGCACTTGTTTTTCGTAAGTTTCGTCCTCTAGAAAATGCCAGAACGGTTCAGAACAATAAATAGTGTTCGCGAATATTGCACAACATTCTGGAATGTTCGGAATCATATTAGATCTTTCCGAAACATCTCAGGTCATTGTGGGAAATTTCAGAACACTCTCGAAAGTTCTAATAATGTTGTGTTATGGACCATTTAAAGCCGGTATAAGCGAAGTGAGGTAAGCCACCTAAACCCTAGTACTCTGTTTGAATTTGTAAAAAATGTTGGGCAACATTTATTATTTCACAAGGAAAATTTAACATTTAAAATGTTGTGTCTATCTTGTGATTTGAAAGAATTTTACGATTTTATTGTTTTTAAGTATACCACATTGTTTTAGAAATGCTAACAAAAGCCAAGCGATCACCTGGTGTATGAAAAATTCCACATGAAATAAGGCCCCTTTTGCTTTATTTCACAGCTTTGATAAAATGTTGCCATAAACATTTCAACGTTTTTCCACAGCAAAAACAGAGTACTACTTCTGCAACATTTTTTCATTACTTTTTAACCGACTTCAAAAAAGAAGGAGGTTATCTATTCGTCTGAATGTTGCTTTTTTTATGTATGTAACCGCAGAACTCAGCCATTTCTGAACCGATTTTAAAATTTCTTCCTTTATTTGAAAGGTTATGATTTCAGCTTGGTCCCATTTTAAAAACAGTTCATTATATTAAAAATTAAAGGGTGTCCCCATACAACATACATGTTTTTTACGTGTATTAAGAACCGCAAAGGGCATCAAATTAAAATTTTAAAAAATTGCGTGTCGCTATAGCTCTCAACAGCAGAAATGAATAAAAAAATAAGTTTAAAATTTAAAGGGTGTCCCCATAACATAATTTGACCTATTTGGGTCTATCTTTTGAACCGTTATAGACAAAACCTTGAAAATTTGACAGAATGTCGATTACTATGACCGCTATAATAAAATGTATAAATATTCAAAATTTTAAATTAAAGGGTGCTCCAATAGTTCATTTAATTTGATGTATATGGCCATACTTTTGAACAGTTGTACACAGACGGCTGAAATTTACAAAGAACCTGTAGTGCTAAGTAAGCTATAACAAAAAGTATAAAATTTGAATTTGGAACTAAAAGGGTGTCCCAATAGTTAATCTAATTCTATGTGAGTGACCAAACTTTTGAACTGTTAGAGACAGACAGCTGAAATTTACAAGGAACCTGTATTGCAAAGTCCACTATAGCAAGTATACAATTTGAATTTAGAAATTAAAGGGTGTCCCCATAAATTATGTAATTTGATCTATATGGCCGTATCTTTTGAACCGTTAAACACAAACACTTGAAAATTAGGCGGAATGTCCACTACTATCTCTGGTATGATAACAAGTTTAAATAATTGGAATTATAATGTAAAGGGTGTCCCAATAGTTCATGAAGTTTGATATATATGGCTAAACTTTTTAAATTTACAAAGAATCTTTCTGGCCAAGTCCCGTATAACAACAGATCTTTAATTTAACATTGTAAATTAAAGGGTGTCCGAATACGTGATGTTATTTGATCTGTGTGCCCCTATCTGTGAAACCGTAGACAGAGGCTTGAATGGTGCCCCTATAAAAGACGGATGCTGATGAAAAGAGGAGAGGCTTGACATTCAAATAGTCTTCATTTTTCCCTCTAAGTTTGGCGCATCTTTTATTTGATTCAAATCTAATTCTTACAGATTACTTCTTACATTTTTAGTTTAGAATTTGTGCTCTTCTATCTGTTTTGAAGTCGGTTTTTTTTTGCAAGAATTATTCATAGAAATTTTTTATGTATGTGACAGCATTCCGCATGAAAAACTGACTTAATACGAAAATAAAATAGATTTGGATTTTTTGTGATTTACTCTAGAAAAATAAACTAAAAGTAATGACAAACGTTTACCAAAACCACTAGTGGTTTATTTTTTTTTTCTGAAAAATATTTTTATGCAGAAAAATTTATTTATTTGTATTTTTTTACTTTAGAGTTCTCTTTGTTGTAGTATTGTTTTTGGCATTTTAACGTTTTTGGTGAAATTTCAATGTTTTAGAGATTTTTTCGAAATTTAATGGTCCTTACATGGGGTCCTTAGAAAATCTATTTCAACTCTAACAAAAACAGACAGTCTACAATAATTCGACTCGGTAATAAATTTTGAGGAACTTACAAACGGAATGATAATCTTTTCACCTGGATAAAGATCATACGAATTATAATTTTGCTTAAAACGATTTATTGGAACAGTGAAATATTGTCAGAACTTCAAGAATTATTTTAAATATTTTTATCTTATTTTAAGTTCAAGGTTTCTTTCTTTTTTTTCTGTAGAGAAAGTGCAGAGTTTTAAAATAAAATTAAAATATTTGATTTTATTTTACTTTTTATTCTTTTGTATTTCTTTTTTGTGTCTATTTCAACCAGTCTTAATTAAAAAAAAACAGCATATCAATTTTGTATTCTTATTTATTTATTTTTATACTCTAAGTCTTTATTTAGTTGTTTTATTATTCAAACCGGTTGTTTATAAACTTTAAGTGATCTTTAACCCACTTTCGGTCTTTTTATGAATTAAGTAAAGTGCGAGTTATTTTATTTATGCCTTTGAATAACGCGTGTTGTTGTACATTTTGTATAATAAACTATTTCAATTGGCAGTTTAATTTTAGACTGACCACATGCTTTTTTCTTCTTCTGATATGTAGGTTTATGTTTTGTTTTATGCAAATAATAATTTACATATCGTGTAAACTAATAATTTACATATTGAGTAATTGTGCAGTTTTATTGTTTTGATTGCGAAAGGAAAGGCTTGGGCAGTAGTAGAGGCATTCCGGACAAACTGCTAATTCGGAACACATAAACGATACCATTGCCATTTCTCGAATGAAAATATCGGCGTTATAGATACTGTTATAATCTGTATCTATCAATTAAAGGTAAAACAAATTAAACACAAGTTGTGTAATTTGAAACCAACTTAGTAGAAGAAAGTTTTGTATTTTTATGTTTTTTACTTTCAAACTCAGGAGTTTTTTTATTTGAAAATTTATGCTCGCCGATTGGTCCTATTTTTATAACATACTAGCAGTGCCCGCCACTTCGTCAACAACCTGACAATATTTTGTTCGATTTTGCTTTGAAAGTTATCCACACAAAATTTTTAGACTCTTACTTTTATAGTGCTTCAGTTATGGTCCATGTATTTACTTTGTATAGATGTAATTATTCAGGAACATAGGCTTTATCATGGTAGAAAATCTGACAATGAATGCATAAGGAATATGACGTTTCAGTTAAATGACGATTATTATACATCCCCTGCTTTTGTTCTGTTGTGTAAAATATTTGTTTAAATTGACCTTGAATTGTAAAAAATTTAATAAATAATATAGTTATTGAAAAATTTAGTAAACAAAAGTAAACAATTTTTTAAAATATTAAGGCCCATTATTATAACTTGCCTTTAAAGTATGTTTTAGTTAAATTTCAATTTTGCTCAAGTGAGCAATAAAGTGAACAATAACCATTTTTCGTTATTACAACTTCATTGTAAAATAAAATTATTTTTTTTTCGAAAATATGGTTGTACAAGAAGAAACACCGACTACTTTTGACATAATAAATTCGTAGTGGCAACATCATACCTTTAATTTATTTGCTAACTTTCAACAAACCACAAATTAGTTATCTGTGCAACAAACAAACGAAAAATTTTATATACAACAATCGAGATCTGTTTTCCATTTTTATTTTTCAATGCCAAATTAAATTAACATGATTTTACTTTTCTTTATAGATTAGATTAGAAAATACGGCAACTTTATACATAGATAACAAAACATGGCAACTTCAATCTCTTATATCTAATGTTAAAAGTTAAAGGAAAGATATTCTTCCCTTTAGTTTATTAGTCACTTCTAGCTTAAAGTATACTTATAATAACGAAAAACTATTTATCACCCTGATAAAATCCTAACTTTAGCTAATGGCAAGTTATAAATGGGCCTAAAATTTCTTAGTGCGCTAACCTAGATAAAAGTTGCTCACTATCTGATCGAGACCTACTTGAATACCAAATTTCAGATTTCTAGCTAAAGTGGGAATGGTAGCGCTACCCTATATTTAAATTTCTCTCAGATATTTCTGGATACCTACTCCGACATCCGACATCTACTTGTGTACCAAATTGGAGCTATTCAGCTATACCGGAAGTGCCCTGTAATATTGATGACTGAGTCAGTGAGTATATACTATAATAGGAAATTTTGACATCTTAGCCTTCACTGTAAAACTCTCAAACTTCACCTATAGGGTTAAAATTATTACCGTGTACCTAGAAGCTATAATAGGCAGAGTCTAAATTTGCATAAGTAACCTTGATATCAACTTGCTTAGTTTAGCAAATTACAGGTTGAATAGTAACAGCGGAACTGTTACACGTTAAATCTTGGTCACGGTTTTACTTTTTTTTTTGGCGATTGGGGTAGCGAAGCATACCGGACATCACCAGAGATAATAAAAATCAAATTTACACCATAGTGAAAAAGTAGTGGATCAATGGACCCCATCGTAAGTGCACTTGCTCAGTTTATTTTTGAAGTATTACAAAATGATACAAGGTCACCAATAAATTAGCGGATAATTTAAATACGACAATATTATTAATAATTATAATAATACTATTCATATTCAAAGTACTGTACTATATTATACTAACAACCGTGTTCCAATTGCTATAACTATCAAAACAATATGCAATGCTTTTGACAAATGTTGAAAATTTCCACATCTACATACATATATTTATTTATTACACTTTTAACAGAGTATTAATTAAATTTTTATTTGTTTGCATAAGGAATAAACTAAATTTGTCATATTTTCTGTTCAAATATCTAACATAAAGTATAAAAATTAAAATGATGTTTAATTGAGAACACAAATAAAAAGAACTAATCATTTTCAGTCTATTCGCCTGATGCCATAAACCATCTGTTTTATTTA
Source organism: Phasia obesa (assembly GCA_949628195.1). Taxonomy (NCBI): domain Eukaryota; kingdom Metazoa; phylum Arthropoda; class Insecta; order Diptera; family Tachinidae; genus Phasia; species Phasia obesa. The sequence continues at coordinate 115,032,920 of OX451217.1, forward strand.
AAAATTATTCTTCGATTTTTCAGTTTACAAAACAATAACAACAGAGCGCTGCACAACATTAAAAAACAAATTAATTTTTATGTGTCACTTTCATTAAAGTTCTATTAACAATTCTGCAGTTTGGTATTGTTTTGATCCCAGTGCTTTTTGAATTCAGCGGACTTTGAATTAAAAATTCTTATTTTGTTGTCGTTTGAATTGTTGTCCATATTGTTCAGCATATGACGAAAGAAAAAAACAAAAAAATAGATGACAAAATTAGAACATTGTGCTGTACATTAGCCTCTTATAATATTCAATATTTTTTAAGGTCTTTTCAATTTGCATTTTGATCGAAACTTAAATGAATTGAAGAAGAAAACTAATTGACTTATGAATATGATGATGAAGAGTATTTGGGAGATAAACATAATAATGACCCATATTCATTGCTACACACTAAAATCGATTCTGGCTGAGGCAGTCTTTAAACTTAAAAGTTCTTATTGACTTTTTGCTTTCATTGTCAAAAATAAGGTGTACTTTATGTTGAACCGGCTTTAAATGTGGGACAACTAAGGTTCGGAAAACTGGAATTACCGGCAACAGATATCATCAATATTCTGGGATAATTTCGACTAATGCCCCGGGAAACGAGAAATTTAATGTTGTGTTATTATTAATGCACCAAAACATGTGATAAAACTTTACTCAGCATAACTGTACAACAGCTTTTTCATCTCACTAGAATCTAGAGAACCTTTATTTTTAATTGTGTTTTTAAAGAAAAATAGACTAGATATATAAAGACCTAAACGCTACTAATTTAAAAAATATAAAGTGGCCTACACTAAATTTTACAATATCTCATAGAAACAGATATTTTGATGTATGTACATATACATATACATATTACAGATGAATAAAAGTTCAAAGTGTAAACGAATAAAAAAAAACTACGCCTTTCCCCCTCCCGACTATCACCAAAAACTATAGCTCTAAAGCTCTTCATCACCATACACCAAAGCCACATACTAAATTTCATATTGATATGTCAAACGGTATGACCTGTAAAAACTCCACAAAAATTGTAGCATACACACTCACCCACAGACATCATCGCGAAAATAGCCAAAACGGATTCAGGAGACCCCAAAACGTATAAATGCAAGCATGTCTTGATTTTGGAATTGTGTAAGGTACCCAATTTTTGAGGCCACATAATACCACCCCTAAAAGTGGATGGTGCACGACTTAAAAACTTAAGCTTAAATACTCCTCTGCTATGTACAATTTTGAATCAATCGGCCTAGACCTTTATAAATAGCTGAGTTATTTCCAAAATATTTTGATTCTGATCCACTGTGCACAACCTGTGCTTTGAAAATGGCTGAGTTGTTTCCAAAATATTTTTATTCTGCTCTACTGTGCACTGTGTGTGTACTGCTAAAACAATCAATCCGTCCTTAAAACTATGCAAATAGAATAAAACTCATCTTAAATAAACATATGTAAGTTAAATTTAATTCGTTATAAACATTATTAACGATAGTGACGTTAATAATGAACTGTCAAAATTAAATTATAATTTATTATTAACAAGTGGTGAAAAAACCAATTTCAAACAAATATTTTGGCGTTTACTATAAGCCATGACTTTGGGTTTTTGTCATTCAATATTTTTCTTTATTTATTGTTAAACAATAAATTTTAATATATTTTTAATATTTTCTTTAACTTGTCCGCTGCAGTGTTTCAATTTAATTTGTTCAGGTAGGTTGCGGTAGAGCAGAGATTTTGTCTTTGCCATACTTTTTGTAGATTTTTGTTTACACCTTATTTCGTAGGAATTTGTTTATGATGATTATCATAATTTTTTTATATGTTTGTGTACAACATAAATATATGTATAATTTTTATTTATGTTGTACCCACAACATATTTACCATATCATGGTGGTATATTTAAGCAGCTTATTTTTTAAATTAGAATCTTTTGTTTGTATTTAAAATTGTCACGGCAATATTTTACCGGATTAATGCAGAAGTGAAATCTTTATAACATAAATTATTTTACTAATAGATTTTGATATTTAAAGATTTGAGAGGCTTAAGCATTCGAACAAGATTGCAAGACGATGCTAACGGCGAGTTTTCTAAATGAAAACTTTAACTAATTTTCTGATGTGGTAAAGCTGAAATAAATTTACATCCATATATGTAATTATATATTTATTTACACTGTTTTTTGATTTTGCGGAAACTTCATGGACTATTAATCAAAAGTATATTTCAAATATTTCATTTCAAAAACTCTTTTTTTGTAAGGAAATTAAAGGATTTGGATCGTCTAGATCTGCAGGCCAATCCAGGAACTTTTGGTTCAAGCGATAATGTTGTAATGATTAATTGATAAAATCGAAATGATGTTACAGAATCGTTGGTGCTAAAGAGCAGAATAATAAAAATTAGGACAATGGGCTTTGTATCTAACACAGAATTAAAATTTGTTTTAAAATAGATAATTCCAATACATTTTGGATAAAAGATTTCTAATGTTTTATTTCTCAACATAGTCTACTTTAAGGTCGATATACTTAGTTCAGCAACCAGTTATTTTTTAACCCGTCCAAATAGTAAAAAAAATAAGGCCTCGAAACAGACGGTTGTCTTAGCGATTACCTCTTCACTTGATCCAAATCTCTCACCATCATTTCTTGAAATTTGGAAATAAGAAATAGTCGCAAGTGTATGTTGGATGTGATAGCAGTTCGTAGGCCAATTCATGGATTTTCGAAATTGCGACTGCACACTTGTACACCAGTGTATTTTTTTTCATTTTTAATGTAGGGGGGAATTTCGAATGTCATCTTCTTTGATTTTCATCTTGGCCAGCTGATACTTGGGGTTTCCCTGACCAATTACTGACGCAGTTATCCAGCCTAACGATATCTGCATCAAACCAATTTTTTTGACTTTGTGCCAAAAGGCTAATTCGTCAGGGGTGCCATTAGAGATTAACTCATAAACCTCTTGAGAGGTATTCGTAGATATTTATTACGGCCACTAAAATTAGGAGTTTCTTTAGAGACTGACTTTTTCACCTCTTACGAATTTAAAGCAGTCGGATGCATACGATCCTCTTTGATTTTATCAAAAATTAAAAATATTGAATCCCAGTAATCCAGAAAAGAAAAAAATCGTTAACAAAAATTGGACTTCGACAGGTATCCACAGTTTTCCCGACCTAATTTAGCCAGCTTCCTAGCAGAGACAAATTCTACTAGGAGCCTGTTCCCGACCGCCACCACGAGTCCGCGTGCATTCCAAAAAACTGTTTCTAAGAGCTTGTTGGCCGACAGACCTATTTTAGGCAACTTTGGTGCACGTTCAAGCAAAGAAACCACTGCTTTGATACTTCTTTGATATCTGGTGTGACCCGATGTATCCATGTTACACAACGGTATAAAAACGCGTTTGGATTACGCTTTAACATTTACATTGTTCCGTTTTTGGTCAATTGTGAGCAATAACAGCACCCATCGCGCAGATAGCTTCTTCATATGCAAATATTCATGCAAAATGTGTTGTAACTCCTCGGGTTAGATGCTTGCAGTCGCAAGTGATGCGTGAGATGGTATAACGATTTTGCATTCTTCGATCGTCCAACATCATTTCGTGAATTTTATTTACTAGTTTTGGTGTGACGATCTATTTTGGGCGGCCTAAACGTTTAACGGCATTTGTTCTACAGCACTATAGTAGCACTATTAGTAGGCATTCCAAATAATGACAACCCTCGTACATGCAGAATTTTAAATGGTTGATTATAAAAGACATCAGTATTTTTTTTCTAAAAAATTTATTACCATTAACACACACAAAGGGAAATCATGTAGGTGATCTTTCGATCGAACTCATTTAAATATTATTATTTTTATTTTTCTATCTTCTTCCTCATTTTTGTATATTTGGTGTGGATTAGGAAGCGGCAAAATAATTTGAAAAAAAATAAAGATTTTGTGGACCACACACAAATATGCGCCAGTGATGTTGAAGGTTTTATTGATTTCTTAATTAAACGAAAAAACAACTCATAAAAATTAATCGTAAAACAATAAAACACACCTTAGTTTAATATTCAAATGTTTCATTGAAACTGAAAAAATTTGCATAGAAAAAATGTTCCCATGATATGTAGATGTTGATAATGACGTTTACCACCAGGTGGCGCAAACTAATGTCATGCAATAAAATACGCTCTGTTTTCACAAAAAGTTTATATAAAGATGAGGACACCGTTTCAAGACGGTGTTTATTGGAACCCACTGCTGTAGCATTATTTCTTCGCTTAAAAATGGTGAAAAATGTCTTTAGGCAACAACCCGAAACTAAAATAACCGAAACCATCTCCGAAACTGATCCACATTTGTGCTAGTTTTAAGGGATTTTGAATTGTTCGCAAAATATCTTACTTCAAATTGGCGATTTCTTCTTTATTAATAACATTCAAGGACCTGCAAGGTTTTTGGACAGTCTCTGATGAGATCGATTTAGGGATAACGCAGACTTACATTTTTACATTACGCAATTCCTAAGTGGACATGATTGCTTAAGGTTTTACTTGAATAAAATTTAAACATGATACTTATCCGGTTTTTCCTATTTGTCATGGTAACGTGATAAAGTAAATGCGAATCACGTAGTCTTTATCCACGTTTGTTGTGAAACGATCAGAAGACAATAATAATCAGCGAAGACCAGCGAGCTAAATGCGATGAGCTTGCAGAGTTTCCAAAAGCAAGTTTGAGTAAATATTGAACATAATAACGATGAATTTGGGCGAATTCAAGCATTTTTAGGTTCGAGTGTAACAAGAACACAGTTCGAGTGTACAAACAAAAACACAAAATTTTTAAACAACATTACTTACGTTCATTTTAAGGTCTTTATTGCTTAAGAAAAAATACTAGTGCAAGCAAAAAGCCAAGGCTTTATCCAGAAGTTGTACACATCTACTAAACAAAACCCCTTGAGTGTTTCGAACATGAGATGAGTAAACCCAGGGCTGAGCTGAGAGCCTCGCCCTCTTGGCAGATTTCAGTATCAGGATCTTTCCGCGAAAAACCCTCATAATAGACGCGTCTTCTTGTCGTTGCATGGAAGCGTATGGGTTTCATATAATTGTAAAAGACGTCTTAATATTTAAAATTTTTTAATGTAACGTTGCACAGTGGTTTGAAAACGAATTATTGTGGACATAATTCGGTTTTTCATGAACCACTGAAGATATCTTAATGAAAATTCACAAAGGCAAAGCAGAGGTGTTTCTGAGTGGAGCTGCGAGCGGGTAAGACCGCAAATGAAATGAGCTTATACACAAATGAAAAATATGTATAAACACATTTTGTGCCAAACTGAAAAAGGGCAGTTTATATTTTTTGTGTGTTCATACACATTTTTAATTTTTACATACAAAACGAAAAAACAAATCATGAAGAGGCGAGGTTTAGGAAGCTCTTATAGCTTAAATATATGCTCGATATACACATAAGTGGTATCAGAGGAAGGTTCTTGATTTCTTATTTGAATTGCCACAAAACCTAAAGGGATCGAGATGTTCTTACAAAATGTTGAAATTATATAGATAAAAGAGCTTTTAATCAAAGTATGAAATTAAATTTACAGCTCCACTCAGAAACACCGAATTATTTAAAAATAAAAGGTTTTTGTACAACTGTGCAAATTGACAATAATATCAAATTGTATGCTTGTTCTAGCTGGAAGCACCAGAAGGCAATTCATTTGATATTCATCGGTGATATATAAACAAGTAAACACGTATAGTGTATATATGGCGAAGTTTCTCTAACAGAATTTTTGTTCTTCTACTCATGAGACTATTCCTATAGGTTAGGTTAGAGAGGATTACACATAATTATATGTGTGTAGGTTTACAAGACCTTTATTGATCCATAGTAAATCCTATGATATGTTCCACTGTCAATAGCTCTATTTTAATCAATCCCCCTTAGTTGTCCCGTTAGCTTCATAAATTTTACAATAAGCATAGCTTCCACACCCTTCAAGTCCTCTATATTCTGAAAGAAAAAAGATCAAAACATTTATTACGACTGTGGGATAATGTAGGGCACTAACAAAGATAGTGAAATGTATTTTCCTCTTTACACGCCACACCATCTGCAGATATTATCATCACAAAGTCAATTTTTTTAAAGAAATATCTGAGATTATTATGTCCTGTTATAACACCTACAAACATAAAATCTCAGTTCAGACTTACTCATACGTAGCAGCTTATTCCTTTCTCCATTACCTTTTTCCTCCAGCAAGTATATCGTCTGTGGGGATCTCAATGAGTTATTCGACATAGTGTCAGCATCACGTAAAAATGTTTCCCTTATCCTCCCATATTTCCTACTCCTATAAAAAGAAAAAGTGCACCACTGATCTATAGGGATGTACAGTTACAGTTACAGATTACAGTTCAGTTCAAGATGTTCTTACTTAGAAGCCACTCGCACGTTACATATAAAAAGTTGATCTCAAAAATGGCTTCGTAATACGGACTTACCTTTGTTAAGTGGAAAATCCTTTTGTCTCTCGGAATACATTAATTTTAATGCAAAGTTTTGAATAATTTTTCGTAAGATCTTCGAAGACAGGTCTATTAATTAAAAGAAACGTTAAAACAAATTAATCTTATAAAACTCAATAATTTTATAATTAATTCTAATACATTTTACGCACAATTTCAAACACATAAAGCTAAAAAAATTATTAATGGATTTTATAACATTTGAAATTTATGCTACTAAATTAGAATTTAAAATTAACAAAATAAAATTATGTAAATTTTTGGCTTTGCACATTAAAGGTGTACAATTAAAGCACACAAATTTATTTTAACAAATTTTGTTAAATATAGAAAAAGATAAAAACGAGATAATATTTAACAGATAAATTCAACTGCCAAACATTAATTATAAAAAATTGTTTGGAACAATTTATTAATAAATAATGTAAATGATGTTTAATATTGTCTTCAGTTTTCTTATTTTTTTATTTAGACAAGTTTTAATTAATGAAAAATTATTTGAAAAATATTTTTTCTTAATTCTAATAAATAAGTTTTCCTTGACGACAACTACTAATATAAAAATGTTGGCCAACACTTTTGAAGTGTTGCCATATTTGGTGTGAGTTATTAGAAAATCAACTCTGTGTTTTTTTATTTTATTTTATAACATGTTATTTATTTAAAAAGTATTTTTTCTATGTCACTTTTTAGCACTCACACCAACAAGTTCATTAATTTGTGTTTAAAAAAAGTTATTTTTTTTTGTTGCTATTTTATTTAGTTTGACTTTGCTATGTTTTTCTGATTTGTGGTCTTGTCTAAATTTGGTTTTATTATATTTCTGTTTTAACAAAAATTATTGTGCAAAAGTTAATAATTAAAAAAAAGTATAAGAAACTCACACTATACTGACCATAAACTATATTAATGTCTATCTAAACGAAACTTTTTTACTTAACGATTTTCGTCTTGATTCGTCATCAGTGCTGCCAGAAATGGCTGACAGTTACTAAAACATTATTATTAAGGCATAATAATTGTTGGTTTCCAAATGTTTATTTCTGTTCAATTATTGACAGTTAATTCTTTTTTTGTGCGCAGCTTTAAAATTTTACTTAAGGCTTTATTATTAAAAATTGTTAAATGTCCACATTTACTCGTAAAATGAATTGGGGTTATAATAACAAGTTTAAAATAAATCGAAAACTCTTTTATTGAGTATAAACTAAAACGAAAATAAAATAAAAAATAATTCACTAAACTTTATTAGAAAATATATGTATACATACATTGGGTTTTTATTTTTTAGTTGGAACAGCACTCAGGGAATGAACCCTACTTTTAAGAAGGACTTGAATTTCCCACATTGAAAGTGATAGAAAAAGTCTCTGCAAGGAGTTTATTCCACATACGAACTTTTCGGCTAAAAATAAATTATCCCCGTAATGCTATTCACTAGCCTGTCGACCGCTAATGAATGAGTTCTTAATGAAAAACGCGTTAAACGCAAAACGTGCGGTAATAGAAAACAAGTTCTCCATATTCTGAAAGAGAAAAGAACCAAAACATTTATTACGACTGTGTGATAATGCCACACTATCTGCAGATATCATCACAAAGTCGAATCTTTTTCAAGAAATATCTGAGATCACTATGTCTTGTTATAATACCTAGATACATTCTCAGTTCATACTTACTCATACGTAAAAGCTTATTCTATCTCATTATATCATAAAAACTGTAAAAACAACTCACATTGTTGGCCCTACAAAAACAGTGACAGTCATTTGACAGTCACTTACCATCATTGGGTACCATCATTGGGTATGATAAACTTCCCATCACAATCTTAAGGGCAAAATGTAAAAAATGATGTAAACATTGTATACGTGTGAATTTATCATCTCCATCGATGAATTGCACATCATATGTGTAAAAGTGAAACAACATACTTGAGCTTTATTTTTGTTTATTGGTTAGTTTCATTCATCAATTTCTTGTAGGGGGGTCAGTGTTCCAGTAAAATAATGGAGTTGGATAAGCTACTGTCACCAATGAGCTTCGTAGACATCTCCTGTACGCGGTCGAACAGCTCTAAGAGCAGACCTTAAGGCGCCGGACTTGTATTCCATTTAAGGCCAGACATAGGTCATAGCAAATTGATATTGAACTTCCTCAGCTTCACGTAAACTTTTTGTATACTTCGGCCTTTCGCAGCTTTTATAGAGGACCCCAGAAGCATTTAGCTAATACAGGATCATGTATCCAAAATGGGCTCGTATAACACTTAAGATACATAAAAACTCATACCCTCTTTGAATAAATAACTAAATAATATCATAACTTTCGGAGGTAATTGTATAGATTTTGATCGGCACACAACTTGATATAAATGAAGTTGATACAAATGAAGTTCAAAGACATAAAAAAATCTATGAATGATCGCAAACAACTCCTGGAACATTACAAATTATTTCTTTACAAAAATAGGCAACGTATCAAAAAATGTGGAAACCCAAATTTATTATATTCAGCCCAATTATGAATAACAATTTCCCGGGAAATTTTTCCCTTCTCCCATTCCTGCTATTATGAATTAAAATTTCCCGGAGATTTTTCCCCTTTTTTCTACCAAGGGAAAACAGTATGCATTAAGAATATTAAAATGGGGGAAAAATTTACTGTTTTAGGAGTTTTTCCCCATATAAGTATTTAAAGAGGATTTAGCGCGGAAAAGCAAGTATTAAATTTATATGTAAATATAAAAAAATGATTTAAAATATATTCTTAAGGCCAAAAAATAAAAATGTACACCAGGCGAAATATTCGCAGACCGTAATACAGAAGCATCCAGGAATAACTAGTCTATTTTTTAAGGGTAAGAAGCCAATTACAATCCTTTCCGATACCAGTCTGCAAAAAAGCGTAAACAGCCACTAAGTTTAATAACAGGACTAACACCGAATTTCTTCTTGGTCGGCTGAGAGATAGATGTAACCACATTGAGCAAATATAAGAGAGTTGACACGGTAATATTTTTCAAACCTAAGCTGTACTTACAATGATTGGGAAAGTTCCTGCAGATTTAATTTTCGCCACTCTTCCTCAACCAAGTGAAAAGCTTGGCTGGATATTATTGGCTATTTGCACAAATTAATTTATTCACAAAAACATAAATTTTTATTATTAAACTCTAAATAAAATGTCAAAAGCAAAACAGCTGTTTCTGATTTTCTCATTCCATTTTTTTCTATTCCCAGGGAGATTGGAACAAGGGAGATTTTTCCCGGGAAAACATTGGGAAGTGAAAAATTGCCCCGGGAATATTCATAATTGGGCTGATAATTCCTTTTTAAATTAGAAAATACTTTTTAACAATTTTTTTACCTCTCTATAGCCATGTAAAGTTTGTATGTAATCGGCCTATATGTTTATAAACAACATTGTTATATCCATTTTTGGAAAAATCCTTTAACCAACTGAAATGGTGTCGTAAGATAGCTCTATAATTTAAAAAAAAACTAACGACATTACTTTTTAAGGGCAATTAGACCTATTCTTGTTGTTCTTTCTTTGCGAGTTTTGCATCTCACTCAGGAGAATAATATATCCGTAAAACTCCATGGTAATATGACGACTGCGGCGTTACTGTAGATAAAACACTAAATACGGAGATACCAAAAAACAGAAAGTGGAGATATGTTCTCTTCCACCTTAGAAAAGAGGAAATGGAAGTGAGGTGTGATAAAATCGCAATGTATAGCAGTAGATATCAAGCCCGAAAGTTGTACTATAAAATTCAGGCTGTGGCAGAGAATAATTTCTGTCACAGACACAATCTAGTGATGAATAAGGAAATCTTCCCCAGGACATGGACAGAATCTATGGTGACAGTGTCGGACGTTCCAAAATAAAGTGAAGATAACATAGCTAATAATAAAAAGCTTGCGAATGCCAATGGATGGTAATGAGTTGTTAAGGTGCGTTAAACAACGATTTGGTTGGAGGAAAGCAAACCCTAGCCTCAGTGTTTTATGCACTGAAAATAAAAAGTAATTAAAATAAGCGACCTGTTTGAACGTCCAAAAATTAGAGTCAGCGAAATAATTAGTTCATAACAATATTGATTTTGACAGAACACGTGTTTGTCGATTACAAGATAGCTTTTGATACACGCAAATAAAAACCATGGTTGTGGTTTGGTCACCACATTAAGTTCTCTGTAACAGTATATGGCTGCGATGAAAAAAAATTTTAGTTGTTTGTAACATTACTTTGGTCCCGATGAAAAAATTTTGGTTAAAATTTTATCATTAAATGGTTACTACGTACAAAAAATTCAACATGGTTTGTTTTAACTATTTAATTGTTACTCTACAACCAAAGCTTTTTCGTAGATAACCAAAAAGTTTTTAAAAATAAATACATATTATTTTTTTGTTTATGTCCTCGGGGTTTTTGGTTTGTGCTTAAAAAAATAATAAAAAAATGTATTGCGGAAATTTAATTTTTGTTTAATTATTTCTTTTTCGCTGTTGAATTAAGCGCGTGGTAACCATATTCTCTGGACTCCCGAAATTCTTCGTGTGAGACTGAAATTTATTTTTAATTTTTATTACCACAAAAGTAATAAAACCTCGATGTCATGAAAATCAATAGGGATATCATTATTGATGATGAAATGTTCGCAAATACTTACAAAACGAAATTGGTCGATGATGTAATTTACGAGGTGACATTAAAATTGAAGATTTCAATCCTCAGCTGAAGAAGCTGATAAGGGTACAGACTCATCCGGTGAGACCGGCGTTGATGTTGTTCTCAATCACCGTTTACAAGAATGCTTTGCTTTCGGAGATAAGAAAGACTTGACTTTGTACTTGAAAGACTACATGAAAAAGGTGTTGTCTGAATTGGAAAAGGGATCCCCCGATCAAATTGATGTCTTCAAGAACAAAGTAATGAAAGAAATCTTGAGCCCTTTTAAGGATTTACAATTCTTAACTGGTAAATCCATGAACTGCGATGGTATGGGTCATGTGCGAATGCCGTGAAATCGATGGCCAAAGTGTTCCCGCCCTTATATTCTTGAAACACAGTTTGGAAGCAGAAAAATGCTTATTTAATTTATTTATTAATTTATGTATGTATGTATTAATAAAATCATCTGTATTTTATATAAAATAATTAATAAAAAAATTATATATAATTTTGTATTTTAAAATGTATAAAAACTCGTTTATCCATTTAATATAACATTTCATATTTTTTAACCATACTATAATCGTAATATTATAACATATAATTTAACCATAATATGTTGCTCTTAGATTATGGTTACCTCAACCATGTTTTTCTTTGCGTGTAGTCCAATTTGAACTAAAGTATATAAGGCCATGTCTGCATTAGGCAATCCTTTGAATACGATAATGAAAGTCGTCAGAATGCTGAATACGGACTTAGCGATCAAGAAAATGCATAGCTTTCTGCTGGTGTCTAAAATAAAATTATTCCTATTTTTTCCCTAAAATAAATCATCCAATTTGTAAAAAATTACCTTTAACTTATAGAGAATAAATCGAACTTAAGCATTACTTCAAAAACTTCATTTGTATGTTAATAAATAGTTCGAATAATAGAATTTGAATATTCTAAACTAAAGAGGTTATTGAATACCTCGATAGTCTGATGGGCAGTTCGCTAGAATATCAAAATTTTATGCATACAAGAAGTGTTGTTTACATAAAAAAATTATTTTTTCTTAAAAAACTTAAACTCAAGAATTTTGTAAAAAATATATATTAAATTATTTTTCCAATTACCTATACAACACATTATATAAATTTAGTGTAACCGATATAAATTATCAGTAGTCTGCAATAAGAAAAATATATAATACCGGTGGTCTGTAAAAGGGGTAATGACAAAGAGTAGACGTATCAAAAACGCTCCATAGTTTCTCGTATTATTTGCTCTGATGGAGTATTATGGGTTAAACCATAATTTTTGAAATAAATTTGAGCAATATGCCAACGTTGCTCTGGCGTTAGTCTATTAATGGTAAATTGCCAAACCAAACTAACCTCAAAACAATCGACAACTGTCTAACTAGCTGTCATGGCTTGAATGGGCATAAAAACAGTGATTTCCTTTAAAAAGGCATAACTATTTTCTTTACAAAGACATCACTGTTTTCCGCTTTATCTCTTTTTTGTGCAGCCATTATATTTAATTTTTGTTTATCGCCAATTTAAATCAAATTTTCGTAATTAAGAAATGTAATTATTTCAACCTTTCATTAAATCAATTAAATTGTCAATGCCCTAAGGTCCCTTTTTTATTATACGAGTATAGCACGTGTTAAGTTTCCCCCAAAAAATTAAAGATACTCGAAGCAATAAAAATTAGCTTCAACACAATAAAACAAACTTAAATAAATATTGAAAAATAAAATTATGGTTACGATATTAAAAAGCAGTAATAAAAGACTAAATAAAGTTTTTTTTGAAATGATGTTAAAGTTTGTTTTGTATTTTCGACGTCTTTTAAATTTTATAATGAGTTTTAAATACAAACTGGCTCGTGCCAAACAGCTACCGACTGTGTGTGTGTATTGTGTATTTTTTTAACTCTTTTTAAACTACAAAAATCGTAAGTTTTACCTTCATAAGACGTCTGTAATCTTAACAGATGCGCGATATTGTTAAACGTCTTTGTTTTAAGAGGGGAATCATTTCAAATACTCACACATAAAGTCGTAAGTGGTAATACTCGCTGCATTCGTTCATAAATATTTTGTTGCAGATACTGTATCACGTTTTAGGTGGTGGATTTCAGAAGTTGGTTGAATTGTTAATTGTGTTTTCTGTTAACGACTAAAAAATCGTTAAAAAGACCATAAAGCCTACATACAGACTGACAAAAAAGTACGCTTTAGTTTTGAATTGTTAGTCGTCGTCGTCTTCTTTTTCTAGGAATTTACAACAACATTCCAAAATCACTTAATATGAATTTTTCATATGTAGGTGATAAAAATAAAAATATAAAAAAATCTGCTTGTTACTCAAAATGCACAATGAATTTATAATTTTGTTTTCTGTTTAGCAAACCCCTACACAGTTTATGGAAATAAGTTAATTTCTGTTGACACATGTGTTTGTTTCTTAGGAAATGTTGTTTTATTGGTTAATCAGCCCATTTTAACTTTCAATTTGAACCTTGAGTACTTTCTTACGATTACAACTGGATTGTTAAAATTCAGAAATATAGTTTTTCTATTACGTAGAACAGTAGCACATATACCGCTTCTCGGTATGAGCTGGTCTACTCGCCTGTTTCCCTGCCGGTTCCAATCTAGGCCTTTTTTGCCAATATCATCGTCTGGTTTATGGAAGTTGTGACCTATCCAACTTCATTTTTGCTTACTTATGTCCTCCCTAATCCCCCCGGGGGTATGTCGCGTGGTGCCATGTTCGAGGTGTCGAATCCATATAACGGAGTTGATTTTATGTTGGAGTTAAATAATTTGATTATGGTTTGTCTCGAAATATTATGCGACTAGATATATCATCTGAGCTACCAGTTGTGTCAATTGTGCTACCCAGGTAGTAGAAGAACTTAACATCTTCAATATCTTGATCATCTACAAAGAAACGACGACCTGTATTACTATTGATGCGGAGTGATTTTGTTTTAGGTGTATGTATCTTTAGCCCAACCAATTTTGGGATTTCACTGTATTTCTGAGAATGAGAGGCTAAATAGACATATGTCATCTGCATAATCTAGGTCCTCCAACCGTCCTTGTAAACCCCACATAATACCTCTCTTATGATGGCTTGTTGCCTTCTGCATCACAGCATCGAGGTCGGAGTTTAAAACTAGAGGTGATAAAACACAACCTTGTCTAGCTCCAATATTCACTGTGATCCTGTTGCTCAGTTGTTTTTCATGCAACATACAGCAGGTGGCATTCTTGTACAGTGACTTGATTAGCCGCATTAGTTTTTCGGGGATGCCCTTGCATATACAGAGAGCTCCATATAGCGTTGTAGTTGAGTGTGTCAAAGGCTTCTTAAAGTCTATAAAGATGAGGTAATGGTGATTTCCATTCCACTGATTGCTTAACAATAATCCTAAGACTTTTTACTTGGTCAACACAAGATTTGCTCATTTCTGAGTGATGGGAAAATTGTTGCGCAATTACCTTATTTACCCTGCTTCACAACGTTATGCCTCTCCAATTCTTCCTGTTGGTTAAATCACCTTTTTTAGGAAGATTTATAATGACTCCAGCAGACAGCTCGTCAGGTAAAGATGGTTCCAAAACGCCCCAGATTCCATCAGTCTAACACTGGAAGAAGTTCTGGAGAGATATTGTCCAAACAAGGAGATTTGTTTGGTTTGAAAGATCTTATCGATTCACTAATTTCTCTTATCTCAAGGCAGTCAGTAGAGATCTTGACATTCGGTGACACATCCGCAAATGGATTGGCATTGAACAGTAGATGCTGATAGCATGCCGGAGTAAAAACTCTCCCATAGTGCGCCCTGTTGGGTTTTCGTGATTATAATTTCTCCCACATCGTTTTTTAACGGCTTTTCCACCGTCAATTTTCTATCTCTTTGATCGGTTTCAGCCGGTGCTTGAAGTTCTTCCGCTAAGATGTTCATCCAATTGCGTTTACCTCTCCGTGCACTGCATTTTACCACAGAATTAAGACGATTGTATAGTTGCTGTGATGAGATATACATAGTAAAAAGAAAAAATATGATTTTTCAAAAGGAAAATCTAAATATCTATTTTTTTAAACCGTTATATGAGATGTTACTTTCTCATTAGCACATTAAATCTTAAAAAAAAATGTTTAAAATTTAGCCATGATTTGAATTTAACACCATTTGTGCAGTAAAGTGTGGACAACCCTCAAAATAAACAAGAATTTGACAGCTCAAAAGTTTGGCAAATAAAAATGAAGAATTAGACGAAAAAATAACATTTTCATTGTTGAACAATATTTCAAAAGTAATACAAATTTTGCGATCACCTTGATGTAAGACACTTTAATATTAATTCCACACTTCTATTTAAACAGCTCAAAAAAGAGGTTGAGTAATTCCTTAAGAATCATCAAATTGAAGTCATGCTGATTTCAGAGACTTACTTAACAACAAATAGCTCATCTTTAACTTTAATGACTATGTACATTTATACTTATGATCCCCATAGTAGGCAAGTGGTAGATTGGCAATACTGATAAAGGTCCATTTTGAACACTACCCACCAAACCAAATGATCCGCTTTAGCAAAGAATTCGTAACGACTCGTGGACAAAATCTTCCGATTTCGGAACCGAAATATTAACGAAATCGTAACGATTTTTGTATGAAAGGGTTGAGATGAATTTGCAACGATATGTAGTTACGTAATCGCAACGATATGACGGTAGGCAATCGCAACGATATGTTTTCTGTGAGTACTTCCGTATAATGTAGAACTTCGTTCTCTGATTAAAGTAATAAATTCGATTTCAATCGTCCATCTTGCATGTATTTATTAAATTTTTTTGTATTTACTATTATTCTTTTAATTTACTTACATATAAATTTAAGTTTATTTTTTTATTTGTTCAGACAAACAACCGAAATATCTTAACGATTTCGTTACCGCGAGTCAGTTTTCAGACATAGTACCGAAATGTCTTAACGAATGCGTTACGACAAGTCTAATTTCCGACAAACTACCGAAATGTCTTAATGAAATCTTTAAGACAAGTCTGACTTCACAAAAAAATCGAAACCTTTGATTTGGTGGGTACTTACTATGTGATTACTGTGGGGATTACCTTCAAGCAACAATATTTTTCCAAGCAGAATAAATAATTTTATTGATTTATTTACGCTCTAGATTTACAATATCAATGTATCAGTACAGCGATTTTTGCGAATCACTTAATAAATGTTTCGTAGCAGCTGGCGACTAAAACGCTGTCATTCGTTTTGGGAATTACGACTTATTACTTAGAAAGGAAGTGTTTTTTTAACGCAATTTTAAAAATGTGATATCGAGTTGACAATCAACTTACCTTATGATCGATAAAAATACCTGATGTTACCAGGGGGTTACTGGGTAATTCGATTCGAATGAAAACCTTAAGTCATACAAACTTAACAATTGTTTTGCTTTCGAATCAAATTACGCAGTCAACCCCTTGATTTTTATATAATTAAGGTTATTTCAGGAGTAATGAGTCGAGTTGAAGCATCTCTCATCTGGCAATTACTATTGTTTCCATGTGAAACCACTTGATATAAAATCACCGACGACAAGCACTCGCATAAATTTGTTAAAATATAGAAACTAATACTGGCTAACAGACCGATCACCCCAACTTAAAATAAGAGTAACAGAAGACGCCAAACGGCTTAGAGAGCTAATAAAATGACGCAGAATAGCATTGATTGTGCAGTATGACGTACATGTAGAAGCATTTTAAGACCAGTCATGCGTAGGTATCCATCTGAACTTGGTTTGAGGTTAGGAAAGAAATGATACTGAAAAATGGATTCTATTTGTTGGTCATTTAAAAGAGGTTTTTACTCCAAGTGTCTCGACTAGTGTAGTTTACCAGTTACCTTTCCATGATAGTCCAATAGTTCCCCTTAGATGTAAAATTCGAGATATGAAAAAAATTCAGTTTTGACAAAACTAGAAACAAGTTGGTATTAGGGTGCCCCTAAAATAATTAATAAAATAATTATTTTCATTGATACTATGATTTCTAAGCCAGATAAAGGTCAAACGAAAGTAGAACCATTAATTCAGATACAGAAGAATATATAGTAGAATCAAACAAACGCATAGATTTTTAACTTTAGTTAAAAAGGGGAAAGTATATACTGCTCTGATCTTTCTTTTCATTTGGCAAAGTGTGGCATAAAGAGTTAACATAGAGGTTAAAGGTGAACTTGCCCAACAATTCAATAAACTGTTAGGAAGTTAACTAATCGAAAGCCACAGTTCCCCAAGGTAGTATTTTGGAACCCATTTTATACTTGTTGTATACTTCGAACATGTCAACTAGCAACCGGATCCACACATCCACACATTTGCAAACGATACAGCGTTTTTAAGCTTTCGCGAAAATCCACAAGAAGCATCACGATATTTACAAGATCATATATTTAATTTAGGCGAAATGTTGAAAAAATGGAGAGTAAAGACAAATGATAAAACATTTAAATAAATATATCACGTTCACATTGCGTAGACACAATGATAACAGTGTTCTTTCTGTCTAAATTTTATGATATTGATGTGGACAATAAATATGGTACTATATGCCATATAGACCGTGAAACAATTCTATTACTCCATGTGACATTTCTTGCTCTTTTACTCTCTCGTTTTGTCAGTCAAAATTGTCATAGACATGACAAAAATTTAGCTGCATTAATACAAAATGATCATTGAAAACTTTCCAACTTGTTGTTTTTTGGTTATTATTATTTTTTTAATGTAGGGGGAATATCGAAGCAGACCACTTCCATAATGGGTCCCTTTTAGACCCCCTCTATAATTACAGGCAACCGAAATGTAATTTACGGCAACCTACTTACATTGAGTCACGTGCCACAACCAGCGTTTAATCTTGAGTTTAGCGATTTCAGACCAAACTTCCATGAATAAAATACTGTTTGGGGTTGCCTTGTCCCGTCGGGGACAATTTCAGCAATGTTTGCAACATTTCAAGAAGACTTTGTATTTTTAAGCACCATAATACGGATACGAGTGAAACTAGGAAGTCGATTTTGAAATAAACTATTGTTTGAAATCTTTTGTAGTACACTACAGGTAGTAGTGTTTAAGGTAACTGGTTATTAGCAGGAATATATTTACAACACTTTTTGTATAATTGGCTTTAGTCGTTTATTTTTTTTTTTTTAATTTACAAAGGCCATGAAAACGAAGCAATAAAAAAACATTTAACTGTTTTCAATGTTGTACAACGTAACAAAACATTATAAAACTATAAAAAATTTATTATGTCTACAACTATGTTAAAACATAAAATTTTGATGTACGAGTACAACAGTTGTTGTTGCATTGTTTTACGCACTCGTATTTATGCTGTTTAGCCATTAGAAATGAAATAATATGCAGCAACTCGAGAAAAAAAAATTGTCAAATGCATGACAGATTGAATATACATATGTACACACATACACACATACTTATGTATACATTTAACTTTTAGTTTAAATTTTAAAATATTGGGATGGACACGACAATTTTTCACAGGTGCTAATGCACCTTTTTATACTTAGGTTAATATTTTTATTATACCCCCTCCAGCCAATTATTATCGTGTTGGTTTAATGGGCGAATCTTCTTCATTATGTAGCCAACGTAATGACCATTTAAATTGGACGACCTTCCCTCCAATTTTTTACTTGAATGTGAAACGAGTGCCATCGAAAATGTTTTTAAGGGGTACGTGTCATTACAACGAGCGTGTTCTTTTTTCACAGCTGGTCGTTGGCAAAATTCGTAAGGCGCACAGAGGCTGAAAATCGTTTTTCGTTGGCCAAAATTCTGTAACTTTTGAACCGATCAAAATATTGAAATAATTTTTTTTTAATGGATAGATAATTAGCTCAGCTTGATTCAGTTTTAATTACATTAAAATTGATTGAGGACTTTTTAAGGAATTCGAGGTCAAAGTTGAACATTTTAATTTTTTTTAACTTTCAGAGTGAAATATGGGTTTATTCTGTGTGTAACATAGTAAAATATCCCTCTAAGATCCAAAAAAGTATATATATTCTTGATCGGTGATGAAATCTAAGACGATATAGCTATGTCCGTCTGTCCATACGTCCGTCTGTCCATCCGGCCGTCCGTCCATTCGCCTGTCTGTATGAACACGATTCAGTCTAAACGAAAAGAGCTAGACCCTTGAAATTTTGTACATATATATCTTGAAGGATAGGGCAGGCTAAGTTCTTAATTGGGCCAAATCGGACTAGGGGGAAAAAAATTCCCCTAAGAAGAACTAAACAAACCCCTGAAAAACTACACATTTTGACAAGTTTTTTTGTAAATTTGTTAAACAAATGAAACATTTTTATGTCAAAGAAGGTTCAAGGTCTTTACCCTGGAGCCAGAAAATCATAAAAATTTATTTTTGGACCCCGCCCCCTTTTTGTGGGCGTTTATATACCATATTATATGAAAAATAGTGTCAATAATTAACAAATTGTATTACCTAAGCCTAGATTGCATAAAAAATTAATTTTTAAGCTTTCATGACGAATGGAAAATGTACTCAAATCTTCTGCGCTACCTTCATATTGCCATCATTTGTATTGCCTGACCCTTGTTTTGGCTGATCTATAATCAGTCCACGTTTGCGATATTCATCTTGAACATGTTTCTTTTTTGAATTTCTTAACTCTTTGTTGGTCACGTTGTTTCTTATTGATCCTGAAGACCCGAAATCCAAATCATAACTGATTTTTAGTATGTGTTCCATAAGTCGTATTCTTGGGTGTAGTGGTGATAATCCAAATTCATATGCATCGGTATTATCTAATGATTTTGCTGGGACTTGGTTTAATTGGGTTGATGTTGCTTGGCATATAATGCAGCTGGATGCAGCCTTCGTGTTACTCAAAGCCTGACCCACTTTTCCATCTATCATTGTCAGGACTAACTGGTAGCTTACTTCAATTTGCTACCCATCTAACTGTAATTGTAATGGCTGTGATCGTAATTGATGTAGGAAAGATTCTTTTATATTTGTAGAACCAAAGGCATCGTTAATATCTTTAAGCTTCAGCCTCTTAGATCTATCGCTGCAATTGTCCACTAATGATTTGCGTGGTCTTCCAGCCTTATCTTGCTTTGCTGTTTCTGCAGCGACAGTAAGTTGACCTTCTAACCACTTTGCACTTTTTATATAAAATTTTTGTTTACTGTACATAACTTCTTTGTAGCGTTTTTTTAGTGCTTTGTCGAAATTATATAATTGCTCTTGCATTTCGGTGCTACACGAATTTAAGTTTAATTTTATTTTAACGTAACTAAGAACATCTTCCTGATTTTTGTTTCTAAAATACACTTCGGCCAGTTCTTTATAACTGAAGCTCTCCATTTTTTTGAATATTTTTATTTGCGTTTGTTATGTTTTATCCGTACACTTAAAGGATTAAGTTATTACTGAGTAATCCCTTAACGAATCCCTACTTTTATAAATTTTTAGATACATGTTCTTCACACACTGATCTTTAATTTCATAGCAGGTAGCGCTTAAATTGAAAAAAACTGCACTCATGCGTCAATATGGGGTTGTTTTTTAACTTTAGTGGTTTAATGTCGCAGTTATTGTTATAAAATTGTTTATGACTTTGGTTGACCCTAACATTTGATAACAGGTAAATTTAGAAAGAGATCATATACTTCCTGTAGAGCCCATTGTGATAATTTTATTACTTATTTTTTGCTGATCAAAACAAAGCCATAAAACCCTTTTGAAGGTATTATATTTATTTTTTTAGTTATACGTAACCTAAACTAAAAAAAATAAACTTTTAGGCAAAAAAGTGAAAATTTAATACACCATTGTATATGAATTTTTTTCGAGTAATTTCATTAAAATGAAAAAAGTGTTCTACAGGCGGCTCGTGGCGGGTGCAAAAGTATATATAGCCTTCAAGAGGACACTTTCACCTTTCTCGTGGTTGTATACGTTTCTTGTTCCCTTTTGTTCCCTAGAAGTTCTATTCCACTAAAGTTTAAATTTGAGGAAAATATAGTAGTTTCATAAATATTTCATAACGCCCCTAATATTAAACGCTAGAGCTGTGTCTACTTACAACAACTAAAGACAATAATCCTACCATAATTATAAAAGAAACCACAGGCCGTTATCGATGATAGCTTGCGAGTAGTAACCATTTAATTTTGATAAAAAACCAAAGAAAAACACCTTTTTCTGAAATTAAAAAAAAGTTGAGTTTGAGAGCATGCCACGCCCACAATTATCAATATTTTAACATAATTTTTTGGCTACCTTAATTTGGATATATTAACTACAAAATGACGTCAAAATTTTAAAAATCGGTGACAAAAAAAAATTTACTTTTGGCCAACGAAAAACGATTTTCAGCCACTGTGAGGCGTTGAAAATTTAATCTGTCAAAAATGATAATCGGCATGATTATTTATTAATTCAATCTATTCAGAGTTAACAGAAAAAGGGTCCATTGAGAATTAAGTAATATTTTTATTTATGTATTTGTTTGTAATTAAAAACAAACAAGCAATGCATACTATAGCTGCACGCAAAGAAAAAACATAGTTGCGGTAACCATAATCTAAGAGCAACATGTTATGGTTGAATTATATGGTTATAATCAAACCATATTATTTTAAACCACAATTATATTTTAAACATATTAATGTCTTATATAAAAATAACATTTTTAAATACAAATATATTTATGTTTATAATATCAACATACTATAATATAATGTGAAACATGTAAATGGTTATATGTGACAACGTATGAAAATAAATAACAAAAAACAAATACACGAATATTTCCATTTAGACTTACAAACTTATTTTGATATTTTCTGCTTACCTTTTTATATGTTTGATATTTTTATTTAAAATTATCATTCATAATAAAAACAAATTTATTTGTTGACAACAAACGTGTATTTAATGTTTTTTATGGTTTTAGATGTTTTTTATGGTTTTGATAGCTTACACACATATTTCTGAACTGAAAAAGGCCAATACCAAAATATGTATTTTTAAAACCAAACATTATTTGTTTATTTTTTGTCATACTTAACATACTATGTTTAATAATAATATATTATGGTTATAAATATAATTTTATTTTTAAAAATTAAACAAAATTTGGTTGCGGATTGAATTTTAATATGGTTCAAATCAACCAGGTTGCTTTTTGGTGCTTATAACCATTGAATGATTATCTGTTAACAAAAAATTGTGTATCGTGACCAAAGTATTGTTTAAAATAACTATAATTTGTTCACAGCAAACATGTATTGTTACAGAGAACATAGGTTGGTAACCATGTTTTTTCTTTGCGTGTGTGTTTCTTTACTTAACTTTGAGATCCCACGGGATCCTAAGTAGCCCGAAAAGCTTTCCCGTACTTTAAATTTAGCTAAATGAGAGCGTGTTTGAGACACAAAACAACCCAAAGTTTTTCTTCGGGAAAATTGTGTAAATTGTCAAACAGCTATAAAACATAAACAATAGAAAAAATTAAAAAAAAATCAAGAACAAAATTTTTAAAAAAGTGTAAAATAGCAACATACGTACATGTGTATTGAGAAAAAAAGTCGTATATTAAAAGATTTACAATGTAAATCCTTGTTGGGATTTGTGGTACAATTGTACCAAATTTGGTACAATCGACACATCAGTGGTACACTGGTACACTTCATACTTTTTTGGTATAATTTCATATAAAATTATTTCAATGATTTTTTTATTTAATATATTTTTATTTCTTCCAAAAATTCTAATTAAATAGTTCTCCAACTGCCCAGAACTAACTCAATTGCAACATTCTTGATTTATTATCAATTACTTTGATAACCCTTCTATGTTTAAGTATAGGTAATTTGGATGCAGGCCTTTCTGCTGAACTACAACATTTGAACGTTTTTGCATCGAATCAGTCAGTTTTCGGCAGTATTCGACTGAGATATTTTTCGCCTTTTTTCCGTAAGGTATGTTTTGGAAATGAGATGACTCTTTAATTATTCTTCCAAATAACTCCAGGCTTACTCTATCGAAAATAAAAACCTGTTTCTTTGATGAAGTTTCCAGCTATTGCTAGATTTTTTTTAAAGAGAACTAACACTCCGGCAATTAATGGCTATGTTGAATAGGGATATAGTTAGAGAGTTACCAAAGCTTCATTTTCGGGAACACTGCAATTGCACGTTATGATTATTTTTTACAACTCTGATGTTTTAACTAGGCGCATTAATTTGAAGCTTTTATAGTCAATCTATTATTATTTTACTTTGCCGGCGATTTAGTGCTATGTGGTAATACCGGCGAAGGAGTGCGCTGTGATATGAATTATTATAAAGGAGAATAATACATACCATCCTTTAGTAGTCAACGTGCTAACTACATGAACTACAACACTCTCAATTGCTGAAAATTGTAGAGTAACCGGCTCCTAAAATTTTGACAAAATAATTGTTAGTAAATTACCAACACAAAAATTGCAAGGAATCAATGTCAGTTCTCATTATTAAAAATTTAATTACATAATATATTTTTGTATAAAAGATTTGTAACTTACTGTCAAATTAGGGTACAATTGATGCTGATTTGGTACAATTTTATCATTCGAGCAGTACAATTAAGACATTGTCACATCCCAACACTGATGTAAATGTACAAAGTAAAAATTTATTCAAATGTTTTTAAAATAAAAAAATTAAAGTATTTAATCAAAACTGTCAAAACTCTGACTTTTTATTTTGTGTTAGAAATTTGGTTTTTTCTGTTGCCGTACTTTTGTGTACCTTTAGGCCCAACTATAATATGCATATGCTAGCTTAAGCCAATTTAAGCAACTGTGCAATTACATATAAATCATATGTGGCAAACTATAATGTACTTAACAACACTTTTCGTTAAGTTTCGTCAAATGTCATTTGCTTAAGCAAAGTCCGAAACCGATCGCACATTCCGTACGGAAACAGCTGTTTGTGCTTTGTGTTTTATATATGAATGTACATTCATAAAGTGCACAAATTATATTTAAATTTAATATAAAATGAATAAAAAATAAATTTCTATAAGAAAAAAGGTAGGCGTTGTATAATAATCGTAATTAAAAAGAAAGAGCATTTTATTGTTTATGAGTTGAGTAATGCACACCGCTGTATTTCTTAGTACTTTTTACCAAAATTACACAAACAGCAAAAAATGTTTAATTTTTCTTTCGAAATTTTCTTAAAACTATTAAAGATAATTATTAATTTGTATATAAATGGTATTAGGTATATAAAATATGTTTATTTAAACCTTTTTGTTAACAAATTTCATTTATTAAAAAAAAATTATTATTTTGCAAAAGTACGAATAAAAAAAATGTGCAACTGCGTCATAATAATTTTTAGATTCATGTAAGTACATTGTAGCCACCTAAAAGTCTACAATAAGTTGGTTAAGCATTTGACAGACTTTTCGTTCATTTTTTGACATTAGCTTAAGCCAGCTTATGCATATTATAGTTGGGCCTTTTGTCTCTTTATGAGAAAAAATTATGTTTGCTCTCATTTTCAAGAAATTTTACCAAAAAAGTAAAGAAACAGACCTTATATGTAGCAAGGCGAATTCATTTTATTAGGTGGCAGCACGGCGAAGTTAATTGTTTTTTGCTTTACTATTTTTTGCGCAAAGTAGCTGTCAAAAATTCATCATGGTTGTTTTTGCTGTTGTATTTGTTGCTGCGGCGATTTCATCTTATATTGGTTCGCCTTGATATGTAGCAAAAGATGACACATACATTTTTTCAATTCACAAATCTCCTGTATTTTTGTATCGGTCGTATTGTTGTATTGCAATACAACAATTTAAAATTGAGATAAAACGTTGCACTTTCATTTTATATGTTAAGAAAATTTTGTTTTGAATCCATATCTGGTATTTATTTATTTGTTTGACTAACAACTTGAAGTCTTTTTACCATATTTCACAATGATTCAAATTTTTATGACACTCTAGGAAAAAAAAATGGTTGAGGTAATCATAATCTAAGAGCACCATATTATGATTAAATTATATAAAAAAAAATATAAAATAATAATATTATTATGTTAGGACCATATTATTGTCTAACTTGAAAATAACATTGTAAAATATAAAATTTTATTATGAAATAAATAGATATATAAATATAAGAACATACCTTATATGTATATAGTCATTCCTAATAATAACACACTATTATCGATTAGTTTATTTTTTAAGCATTCGATATGAGAAACAATTCCAAAATTAGATTCTATTAATTTTAAAAACTAAACACAAAACTGCAAAAAAAAACAAATAATATTTGTTTATCTTTCTTCATACTGTGGTTACATTACTAATTATAATTTGTTTGCTAATAATATATTATGGTTATAAATACAGTATTATTTTGGTATGCTAATAAAACGTTGGTTGTGATTTGAACATTGTATAGTTCAAACCAACCATATTGCATATTTTGGGTGAAGTAACCATTTAATCATCAAATAATAACAAAAACTTGTTTGTTGTGACCATAGTAATAATTAAAACTACTATAAGTTGTTTTTTCTCTGCGTTTAAGTTTATAATACAATTCCACGAAATATTTTGAAAAAACTTTTTTGTTTTTAGGTTTTATTTAAGTTGCCCAATATGCAACAATAACCCGAAAAAAACTAGATACAATCATATTCACATCGTTCTCTATCTACAAAATAGCTGTCGAATGGCTCTTAATTGAAAAACGGAAGAACCCATTAAATACTGGAATCTCAAAGTATCTATTCATAGCTGTATGGAAAACTTATGACTCCCTTGCGAACTTCGTGTGGCTGCTGGGCAAGAAATGATACAGAAAAAGGCATATTTTTGATGCCCATTTGAAAAAGAATTTCAAAGGATTCATTCGATATGTTTATATCGGCACCTGTTAATGTTGCAGTCTCCCAAAATTTGAAAAAATGTGCTGGCTTTGATAAAAACCACTAAAAAGATGTTATTTGAGGTGCCATTGTTGTTGTTTTTAATGCCATTTTATGTCTTGAATTTAAGGTTTCTTCGATATGTAACTACGATTATTTGACTATGATTTTCTAAAGTGGAATCATACAGAATTGTTAATGTATGTCCTATCATTCGCCTTCAGAAAAACATAGTAAAATCGAATTAACACATAGATTAGTAAATATAGTTGCAAATGCTTTTGAAGAAAGAAAATGAGGCTTTTTATCGACGTTTATCAGGCATTCGATGAGCTTGCCCGAAAACTTCTATAAACTGCAATAAAGTTATTCAGCTTATCGAAAGTTCATACTGAAAGTAACCTCAGCCAATTGAAGCCGAAGTTGCCGAAAGTTGAATATGTAGACCCATTTTATACTTGTTGTATACTTCGAACATGCCAATTTGCTAACCATACAGTTTTTTTAAGCATTCACAAAAATCCGCAAGTAGCATCACGATATTTACAAGACCATATAATTAATTTAAAATAATGGTTGCATAAATGGAAAAGGACGGAAATGTTTTGAATACAATTTCTCGTATTCTATTATCTGAGTTTGGTTGTTTAAATAGATGATGTTTACTACTAAACACTATTCAAAGTTGATAGAGACGAAGAATGTTCTAGCAAAGGAAGGAGGATGTGGAGATCCAAAAAAGGAATTCCATTCTGCTGGTGCCTACAATAAAAAATTCCAAACAAGTATCATCAGCATCAAACATTAGCTTTTGTGACAACCTTTCCTGTTTGCCATCTTACATATCGGCCTGAAAACTAGGCGGATTCGTAAATTATATCATCTTCTGCAAACAACAGAATTTGTTTATTTTTAGTAAAAAGTAAAAGTATTAGCTTCTCAGCAACATATCAGACTTTACCAAAAAAAGTACTTTACAAAAGCTTAAGACGAACATAGAAAATAAAAGGATTTTCAATCTGACTCAGGAAACGAAAACAGATGGCCACAATACAAGTCTAGGCTTTACAGAGCACAGGATTCGAGTTTTTCCATTTTAAACATTAACAATATTTCTCTTATACTTTAAAATAAGAAAATATCGGGTGGTTAAATTTTAAGGGCCGATGTTGAATGTCAACCACACCTAATCGTCAAGTTTTTTCTGCATTTTATTTGATATTGCACAATTTCAGACCAACTCTATTTTAGCCATGGAATGATACACAATCGAGCAATGGTCAGAATGGTGGCAAGAAATAGCAACGTTGGATGATCAACTTTCGAAGAAAATCATGGCGGCACCATCGGCCCTTTTTTTAACGAACTTTTTATGGCCCGAATTGAAAGATATGGTTGTGGACGAAATGTGGTTTCAACAGAACGGTGCCACACTTGCCACATCGCTAACGAAACAATGGCTCTTTTGCGCGACAAATTCAATGGCCGTGTTATCTCACGTTGGACTTCTTTCTTTGTGGTTATTTGTTAGAAAAGGTGTACGTCGATAAGTTAGAAGCAATTCAAGAGCTAAATGATGAGATAATTCGGCACATTAACGGCATAGAACCTCAATTATTCCTCAGCGTCATCGAAAATTTGGAGCATCGGATGGTGGTAGCGACGGCCATTTGGCAGATATTTTGTTCCATACATAACTAAACGATACCAATATTATCAAAACATAAATGACAATAATTTCGTAAATACTTTGTCTTTTATTCAAAACTTACAAATTTAACCACTCTTTATATGCCGGAAAGCAAAATAATTTTTAGAACTTACAAACAAGTCTTCCTAATAAGCAACAGTGCCAGCGTCTTCGTCAGCATCCTGGCAATACTTTGTTCGATTTTGCTTTGAAAGCCCGCTGCTGATATAAATAAATTTATATAACATTTTAAAATTATTGTAGATTTCTGTATGTAGGGCCTAAAATTTCCCGTGCCTCGATAGACTGATTGGTAGAGTGCTAGTCTAAAATTCTGGGGATTGCGGGTTCGGTTCCCACCAAAGATTCTGGGTGTTTTCTGCAGACAAGCCAAGAGGTTCGCAGATAGTGTAGTCTCTTAAAAAACAGGTGCTGTCAAGTTTGCAGTACCGTTAAATAGGTCAAATTGCATACTTTCATTTTTTTTCTCAATTGTCATTAGGAAATAACCGATGTACTAAGGTACCTTCTCGCAAAATGTTCTTCATTAGTTTTTATGTGATGCGAACACAGACACACGGACATAGGACAAGAAATAAGGTTTTGTATTCGATATCGATAAGTATCAGCACCAGCAACAAAATTTTTTAACAAAAATGTTCGTTTACAGAAACAGTCCTGTTTCAGTTTTATTATATGTTTTGATTAGGCATTTCGAGGAAATGAATTGCATAAAAAAATACGAACAAACTTAATGCTGAATACAAACCAAGGCGAATTCATACCAGGTGTGAGCAGTAGAACAACAACTACAACAAAACAACAACTTTGACGTTATATTAGCAGATTTGAAACAATGTATTTTTTGACAAGACATTAGCAAAAAAACGAGAGCAAAAAACAATCAGCTGGGCTTTCGACTCCACCTGGTATGAATTCGCCTTGATACAAACGAAGCAAGCGTTGCAGTCACGTTGGTCAAACTATCACCTCAAGTATAGCCTTGTTTCGTGTTGTCTAAAATGTCAAAATATTTTGTTATTTCACTCAACAGTACTATAGCATCATTGCTGCGTGTTGACTGAATTAGCGAAGACCCAACACTTTGCAACAAACCTTTAATGGAGGTGCGACCGTCTAAACAGTGTAGGTTAAGTGAGAGGCCACGCACTCATCTCCATTTCACCGTCTTATATGGTAATTGTGGTGGTTACTAGACTTACTGTTACTTTTTCCATTAATAGATCTTTTGTTAAAGATATCACGAAATTGTTGCTAGGAAACTTAAAAAAAATAAAACGAAAATTAATTGATAGTGTTGTACACGGAAGAAACAACTAACTAACAGACCAGACAGACAGGCAGGCAACGAAACAACAAGCGACAGCCAACAATATCAGTTAAACAATATCGAAAATCAATTGCATTCGAAACAAAAACGACGTTACAGTAACTGCCATGTAAAATTTGAAATCATGAAACCAAAACAACACCAAAATATCAAGAAAAGGCATTTGAAATGAAATACAAACTTTCTACAAATTTGTTTTGGGTCGGTCGGTCGTCTAAAAAATGATCATGCGAGTAAAACTTTTACAGTATTTTTCCTTTTTTTTTTTGATGGGATATTCCGTTCAATACCCTTTTTGGTGGCTCTGTGCTGTTTTTGGAAAATGAAGGGAGGTTGCATACGTTTTTTGTGTAAAGTTTGCATGTTATGCATAATTTTGCAATACATTGAAACGTTTAATGCAAATGTTATTGAATTAAAATAACAACAAAAACAAAAACATGCTGATATACGCAACTTTCTCATTTAATATTTAAACAAAAAAAGTCCAGAAGAAAAATTTAAAAAATTACTCAAAAGGAAAACAATGAAAAGCCTACAGCAAATAAACGAGATGTGAGTATTTTTTTGCCACTATCATCAGCTTTAAATACAAAAACAAAAACAACAAAAAAGAAACAACTTACAATACATCATTTATAAAATTTGGTAATGAACTTTTATAAAAAATAAAGTTAAGATCAAAATAACAACTGCAGCAGCATTAACTTTACTCGCGTGTAAATTGTTTTTCTTTCTGTTTGATTTAATTTTTTATGATGCAGTGCGGCTGTATGAAATCAGTGGTGCCCAAACTCTTGCTTTAAATCAAAAGAAATTCATACACTTTTTTTAGGGGTCATAATAAATACACTTTAGATTTATTATAGCATTTTTTTTATTTAGCATAAATCATGGGGTACTACTCCAGAGAAAGAGCAGGACAGGTGGTGCCGACAGCAATCGTAATGGAAGACAAAATAGCAATTTTTAAAACTTTTGTCTGTCTGGCCGCCTGTCTGTGTTCGCATTTCTTAAAAACTACTGGATAAATTTTAATAATTTTGTAAGAAGGTTCTATAGTACGGGGATACTTTTTCCCCGTAAAAATCACATTTCAAAAAGAAAATAGAGAAAAAAAGTAGTAAAAGTATGCTATTTTACCGATTCAATGGTACTGCAAATGTACAGCACCTTTTATTTTTGTCAGCGGGAAATTGTAAATACTATTTACAGAAATCGTCATTAATTTTAGAATTTTATATCAAGGTTTTGTTCCTGAGTAAATACCTAGGGATGGGTACCTCTATATAAATAAAATAGATAAACCATAACTGAAGCACTATAAAAGTAAGAGTCTTAAAATTTGGTGTGGATTACATACTTTCAAAGCAAGTCAAAACTCATTGCTTTTGGTGTCGGTGATAACTTTTCCCAATTTATATCGAGTTTTCTCAGGAATCGCACTAAACGAGTTGTTGTAGATGGGATTTCATGGGAAACGAGTTCAAGATTAATTCAGGGGTACCACAAGGCTCTGTTCTTTCTTCTATCCTATTTCTTATTTTTCTAAATGACCTTCTTTGTCAAACTTTCAACCCTATCTACTCTTTCGCAGACGACAGCACCATTTGCCATTCGTATGCATTTAGTAATAGATCGAACCAGTTGGAGGTGCGGTCGAAAAGGCAAATCATTAATGATAATCTCAATCACGATCGCATTACAATATCCGAATGAGGTCGTGTGAATAGAGTTGATTTTAATGCCCGTAAGACTCAATGTTGCATGCTTACGCATAGGCGTGCGTTCGGAGATGATGCTTCATCTATTATTATGGGTGATATAGATATTAAGGAAACGAATGCTCTTGATGTTCTTGGCATGAATATCCAGTAAGATGTTCGATAGACTAAACAAATTTTTCAAGTCTCTACAGAAGCTTTCAAGTGCCTCGGTTTCCTAAAACGGTATAAAAGATACTTCACTCCAACCGATCTTCTTACTATTTATACCAACTATATCCGGCCGAAAATGGAACACAACTCTCATGTATGGGCCGGCGCGCCAAAGTCTATTTTGGAGCTGCGCGACCGCGTACAAGAGAGGGCCACGAAGCTCATTGGTGACAGTAGGGTATCCAACTCTATTGATTCACTTGAGCATCGACGCAATGTGGGGTGTATCTCACTGTTTTCTCGTTACTACAATGGTATATGCTGTAATGGCATTAGGGAACTTGTTCCCGATACCCGCACATTTTTACATTTAACACGCTTTTCGTTAAGAGGGCATCCATTTGTGGTCGAATGGCCAGTGAATCGCATTACGCATTACAGAGAAAATACGTTTTTAAGCCGAACTGTTCGTATGTGGAATACACTCCCTCCAGAGGTCATTTCTGTCACTTTCAATGTAGCAAAATTCAAATCGAATGTCCAGAAAAACTACTCCCTCTTTCCTTTTTCCCATAACCTAATTTCCTAGTTCTGGCACAATGCATTGCATGAGTAGGGGTCATCCCAAAAAAAAAATATTTTGAAGCCAAAGCCCATATATGATAGCTGTATTCCAAACTCTGACGCATGAAGGAAGTATAAATTGTAAGAGGTCAGATTAAGTATCAAATCTGTAACACCATTCCAAAAAGGCAAGGCATTTTAAATATTTTTTTGAGACTTGAAAAATACACTTAATCCACCGAATATTAAATAAAATTCTAATACCAAAAACACTGGCTCTAATTCATTACATCAGCCATAAGTAGAGGTGAAGCAGTAAGAATGCTAGTAGACAACATTACGCCATCCCGACAAAGAAAAAGTATAAATATAAATTATGAGAGTTTAAAATTAAACTATGAGAGTTTTATTACCAGGGTTTCCAATTTTTGCCTATTAGATTTATTTGTACGTACTCATTTGAACTAATTTCTTGATTACAGACTTGATAACCTTACAAAGGCCGAACAACGTCATCTAACGGGAAAACATGCAAATGGCGTAATCTTATCTTCTATCATTCTTGATGAAGTAGCATATTCGGTCGTATGTCTCTAAGTGCATTTGAAATAAGGGTTTATGTTTGACCCCATTCCAAAATTGTTGCAAGATTGCGATTAATCGATTCATTAATGCGAAGTCAAGGCCTATTATTAAACGACACATCATGTTATCGTCTACCAAAAAAGAGAAAGTTAGGAAGAGGAGATCATTAAGACGATCTCCTTTAACAAAAGTGTATATGAAAATATAAATAGGGCACGTTCATAAGACGTAACTGTTGCGCAACGGTTGAGTATTTGTCTTAGAAACGGGTTGTTGAATAGTTGCGCTCAACTCAACAGTTGGGTATTTTTTGTGTCATAAAATATGTTAGCTACCTAAAGTCAACATATTGTGCTCAGCTTAAATAAAGAATAAAAGAGAGTTATACCGTTTCTTAACCATAATTTTCAGGTATAGTAATTAAATTAGTTAATTTTAATTATTTTTTTTGTTCCTCAATTCTTTATTTTGCAGTATATGTCTCAAGCCATTTCTAAGACCTTTCTATTAACCTTTCACTCGGACAGATAATGTGTTTCCATGCACTATTTCGTTTTAAGCAAAGTAATGACTATGGGCTCTTTCATAAGACGTAACTGTTGAGTTCAACTGCTACGAAACTGTTGCCAACTGTTGAGCTCAATAGTTACGTCTTATGAACGTGCCCATAGTCACTACTTTGCTTTAAACGAAATAGTGCATGGAACCACATTATCTGTCCGAGTGAAAGGCTAATAGGTCTCCAATAAAACGTCCCCCATGAAAAACATATCGTTAAACAAACTGTGAAATCAATGAACTTTACAAGATGGACAGACGTTAATATTGATTAAAATTTTTTTTTTTTTGAACTGGTATCAATAGTGTGCAAATTATATTCGTTATAGCCCTTAGCTTATCAATCATAGCCAACCAATTACAGTTAAGTTTAGACAAATGTTATTGTGGCAACACTCAATCTGTTAACTGCAACAATTTGTTATTTTGATCGACTATCGATTTTGCATGTCGATAGAAAATTCCTAAAGTTGAAGCTGTAACAAAACGGTTGCCATCTCGCTGTAACACAGCCACAAAATAAAACAAAAAATTCAACAACTTCCAAACTTCAAATGCGAATTGAAAAACAAAAGAAAAAATTATCAAAAAGCACTCGCACACCACCAACCTAAAACCACCAACGCGTTTTATTTGTAGGCGCATTTAAGCATTTTCTTTAATATTGATGGCTTTAAGCACGTCAAGATCGGTTGGTTGTTGGGTTGTGGTTGCAGTTGTTTTCTACTAAACTATAAATTATTTTTATTTTTTATTTTCTATAACAACTTAAGCCAACCAAATTTAGTAGAAAGTCACTGAAACGTATGAACGAGTGCAAGATAGCGCGCGCGCCTGTTTGTTCCACTGTGTTGGAGGTGTTGGAAATTATGATGTGAGCGAATATTTTGTTTAACCAATTTGTGTTTTATATTGTTGCAGCAGTTATTGTTGTTGTTGTTGTTGGTAACATATGATCTATTGAAAATGTGTTACTTCAAAAATAAAAAAACAATCAAATTATTTAAGTGGGTGTAAGAGTTTTACAGGCCATGGTTTTTCGTGGAATTTTAATAGGGAGTTTTTTTTTTCTCAAAAATATACAACAGAAATAAAAATTGTTTTGTTATTTGAAAATTATTTAATTTACGTTGGTTCTTAAAAGAGAATTTTTATTTGAATACATTTTGAATTTATTCAAATAATTACGACCCCAACAATCAGATAAAACATTTTAATCTCTTCAAATGCATTTAATGATATTGAGAGAAGATTTACGTTCTCTTATTGTTAAAGGGCCTAGTGTAAAGGAGGCAAGATATTTAATCTTACTTTTAAAACATAAAAGTAATGGAAACAATCCAAGAATAATCTTATAGTCATAAAATTGTCTGCCCATCACTATATTAATTTATTTCGAAATTTGAGAAATGAAAGAAGAAAGGCGGCTAAAAATATAAGAACCACCAAAAATAGGAAAGCATTCTTTTTTGTTGGGTCAGTTAATCAATTTTTACTTTTAATTCAGATTTCTTTGTTAAATACACACCAACTAGAAATTTTAAAACTCTTTGAAGCTCTCTGAAAAGAAATATTTTGAAAAGTTACGTTACAGATAAGGTTTCCTCTTTGCACTGAAATTCTTTTCCGCATTATCTCGGTTGAATTTTCTTGCTGTTTCTGTAAACATATGGATTTAGATTTCTTTGGTAATGTTCCCCATTTCTGTTTCACCACCTTCCAAGAATAATTAATATAAGAATAATTAATATTTTGTTTTCTATAGGGCAGATTCCCCTGTTAAAATCAATTGCATTTATTATTGTTCCATTCCTGATGTAGAGTAGTGAAGCCATAATTCATAAAGAGTTATATATCGGTGAAGAGATTTAGCTGAATTGCGACAAAAAGACATCAGACACACGATTGTGCAGCTCACAGTATAACTTCTTCGTGGATTTCTATCAATTAAAAAAAAAGAAGATAAACAATATACACACGTCAAAATTAGGGCTTGTATGGGGAGACCCTTTTATTTTAATTTGTTTGCTCCTTATTGCAACAGTAGTTCTCATTTTTGCGTAAATTTTAAGTGGGCACCTTAAAGGAGGCGGCCCATACGTTTTACGTCCTCTTTTTCAACGTACAAGAAAGTTAAAATACCGGTTTTCTTATGAATATTGTCACAATCCGTAAGATTCCGTCAACGCAAAGTACGAAAGTTGAGCAACTTTCAACTTTTGACGTACGTTTGACGCAGTTTGATAGCTATCAATTGGTATTTCTTTGTTTAGATTAAATTTTTGTATTGAGTGGGAGCAAAAATAAATCAAAAAAAAAAAAAACAAAGAAATAAATTAAATAAAGTAAAATCGAGAACAAAGCTTTTCAAATGTTTTCTTTCCTGATTTAATATCGGCAAATTGTGTCAACCTCTTCCGTCGGTACTTTAATCACAGTTGAATACACCAAGTATAACGTATGACGGATTCTTTGTGCTCCGGCCTTATGAGTTTATCCGTTACGGTTCATCAGATAAGCTCATATA
Organism: Phasia obesa; assembly: GCA_949628195.1. NCBI lineage: Eukaryota > Metazoa > Arthropoda > Insecta > Diptera > Tachinidae > Phasia > Phasia obesa. The sequence goes on from OX451217.1 coordinate 115,068,380, forward strand.
TGTCAAAATTGCCTTTCCCATCGACCACGCTTTAATTTTAAATTAAATATTTTACTTCTTTTTCGTGTGCCGGGCATATTATATGTATAGGGCAATTCCACGTCAAATCCACAAGTCAGTCAAAATTACTACTTCAGATTTTATTGAAACTTTTTTATCTATATTTCTTGACTCTCTGAATCCAAATATAATTAAAAAAAATTATATCTTTTCGTTTTTTAGCTATATAGCAGAGCTGTAAATGAATCATTCTTTTTTGATTGTAATTCGTTACGAATTATTAAATTTTGAGTTTATTCTTTTCACACCAAAAAATGTATTGAATGAAATTTGAATCAATTCAAACGAATTAGGCAGAAATGAATTGTAATTCATTTCCAATTCAAATGAATTGAATTAATTTTGAATTAAATCAAGTGAATTAGAACAATGTATTGCAATTCATTGAATGAAATCAAAAATGAGTTGCAATCAATAAAATTCAAGAGCAGATGTAGAGGGAATGAAAAATGGAATTTCTCCTACCAAAATGAAAATATTCAGTAAAAAAAATTGAAATCCTTGTCTTGGATATGCGCCTGATCAAAGAAAACATGGTGTTTGCAGTTTATTTCTTCAAGAAGAAGTAATTTTTATTTTGAAATAAGCTAAACGACAAGACACATTTAATATTCAAGAAACTAGTAATAATTTTTGAAATTTTGTGACCCACCCAATGACAATTATTACAACTCATTTTTGATTTCATTCATTGATTTGAATTCAATTCAATTCATTTGAATTGGAAGTGAATTGCAATTCATTTTACAGATTCATTTGAATTGAAAAATGAATTGCAATTCATTTCTGCCTAATTCGTTTGAATTGATTCAAATTTCATTCAAATCATTTTTTTGTGTGAAAAGAATTAATTCAAAATTTGATAATTCAGTGTATGAATGATTCGCGAATTAATTAAAAAATGAATGATTCATTTACAGCTCTGATATATAGTTATAAAAGTGGGAAAATATCACTTTTTTGCATATGCGCTCGAGGATTAAATATATTCTAATTCCAGTTCTATAAGCCCTAGGAAGTTGAGTAATAGCTCATTGGCGATTAGCCTATTGGCCAATAATTCTGACTGAGTGTATAATTATAAATTATGAGAGTTTCCAATTTTTGCCTATTACTTTTTATTTTTTTTTTAAGTAATTTGTTGATAACAGAGTTGGCAACCTTAAATTGGCCGAACAGCGTCATCTAACGGGAAAAATGCGCATGGCGTAATTTTGTCGTCTATCACTCTTGGGAGAACCAAGTCATTGAGAAAAAGTCATATAAGAAACACCATAATGAGCAAATCATTTAGCAAACGTTTGCGAAACGTTCTCAATGTTTTCTTTTAAAACTAAGCACGTTTAATAACGTTAAAGCAATACAAAACTAAATGGCGGTTTACATAATCATAGAATTCTTATGACATGTCAAATAAGGTGTAATATAGCACGAATGGTATCGTCTAAACATAAAATTTAATGAAACTGTGAGACATTGGGACACAATACGGATGCAAATTTGACAGTCGTATAGCTCTCTTTTTTTATGATAATTAGATCAGGGTTACTTAACTAAATTATAACTACTTTTCAAGGTATATCACGTCAAAATAACTCAAAACGAACGATATATTGCGCAAAAAGGGCTCAGCTGGCATTACTGATATTTTTGTAAACAAAGGAAAAAAAATAAAAATAGATGTTTCCATGTAAATTAAATTCAGTTCTCTAGTTATAGTGAAAGTGTCCCAATAATATTAATGAGTCAGGCAGTCAGTGCGGATACACCAAAATAAGCTATTTTTATACCTTTATGTCTCAGGACACTCTTACTGTAAAACTTTTAAACTTTACCTGTAGGGTAACCCGTATGCATTGTCTTTGTGTTTTAAGCTTTATCATTTTCTTATAAAAGGAAAGAATGATATTAGGGAATTAAAATATAGCGAATGGCTTAGTTTAATAATAGATAATATTAGTTTAATTGGAATCAAAGTTAACTGTTACTGAATAAATTGAACTCCCCCGGGGGTAAAAACTGTCACTGCAGTATTTCCAAAAGCTTTCATGAAGTGCTCTCGGGGAAAATGGGGGCAGCAGGCGCCAGCACTTCCTGGAGCCAGAATCTATAAGAACAGGTGTGTTTAATTATGGGTTCTTTTCGTGGCCCGAACAGTGTCCAAACGACTGGTACCACCAGAACCGATGGCCCTACGGAGAGCCGCTCCTTTCTGTGCCATTTGTTGGTAAGTTACCATTTGGGGTTTCACGTGGTGGTTGTAGTTTGGATCGATGTATGCAGAGATGGAGCATTGCTGATCAAGTGTGCTGATGCACTCTCACCGGAAGGAGTTTTATGGTCTCCAACCCCTAAACAAGAGGTTAGAACATGGGTCTAGGCTTGCCATGTTCTAAAAATTGCTACTCATTGTGACTGTGCGATACACCCGAATGCGATATTAGCTGTCTGTCCCATAATGTAGCAAGCGATCGTTCATTCGCACAAATACATTTAAAACAAAACCAAAATTTTCGTATTTGTGCGAATGAACGATCGCTTGCGACATTGTGTCAAAAATTTTAACATTTTAATAGGTTTTTTTACACAAGTATCGTATGGTGTGGTGCACTACTCAATGGGGGAGTTAGTTTTCATTATATTTTCACTCGGTGGTAAGATCAGTGTCGGATAAGAGCCAGCACAGTGCCGTCGTTAATTTTCATCACGTCTGAGCAAGTCGATCTTTAAACCAATATGATGTTATGGAATTTAAATGTGTGGCACTGCGTCAGCTAGCAATGTAAAAATAAATCAGAAGAACCAAAATAAGATTATATGAATGATCACATTGCTCAAAACGTGCGATCTCTTTAAGCAGAAACGTATTTAAAGATGCTTGAAACGCATCCAAATCCGCTGGGATGCAATATACCAAATGAGTGTGGGTAAAATCTTCTCCGAACAACATATGGACGAACCGCAAATGATGTGCATTTTTTGTCCAGCACTGGGTGGACTTAACAAGTACATTTCTTTAAATAATTAAAATTACTTTATTTCATATATTTCATGTCAATTGTAATTACATACATTAATTTCACTCAATGCACTTAATTTGCATTTTATATTTAAATTAATTTGAAATTTCATTTAATCAAACACTTTATTCAATTCGACATTACTAACAAACACGGACAAAATTAGACAAAATAAATAATTTCTCATTCACTTTATTTAACAAATAAAATACAACAACCAAAAAATGTTTTCAAAATCAACACCTGTCAAAAATTGTAACATTTTAATACTCGACGATATTTGATCTTGAATAAATTAAATTAAGTTCAATTGAAAATTTAGAGCATTGAAAATAATTTTATTATTTTAACATTTAAATGGGCCTGCATTTGGTTGAATGTCTAATTACTGTCGATATTCATGCAACATTTACACATAAAATACATACCTACTTGTGGTTGTGTGTTTGAGTACGTGTTTCAAACCGTTATACAACTTGTTCAATAGCCGGAATATGGTTGTAAAAAGTTAATGAACATGTTTGTTGTATGTTGTATCGGACAAACATTAAATGAACAAACATTTTTCTGAAGCATAAACGAACAAGAAATTTAAAATATAATGAAGTGAAAAAAAACTAAAATTTTAACTTAGAAAATATTAACACATACACACGTATGTATGTATGTATGTACCTACAAATATGTCTATGTACATTGTTGAAAGATGAAAAACTTGTTTTTTTTTTTAAACAACAAATCAATTGAAATTATATCGATTAATAATCATCTGCAAGCATTTTATCAGAGAATTATTTTTTCTAAAAAAAAAAAATTAAATAAATGAGGTACATAATCTTATCTCCAGATATTTTTGGGTAGTAGAAGAGATTAATTCTTTATATTTATAATTTTTATTTATATTTATAATATTCGTACACCCTTAGAAAATGCACTATTTCCTTAAATCGTTTTAAAAATAAATTAATTTACATAACTTTTTTAAATTGTATACTCGCAAGCTTATTTAATGTAAAGGGTATCCAACTAAATATTAAAGTTAGTTTTAAAATTATTTTAGTTATTTTTTGTACGAATATGAATTTCGTTTTTAAAAATAGTGAATTTAGACAAAATATTGAATTAAAATTTTTTTCTTTTGTTTTGTTAAATAAAACCTTTTGTTTAAATTCTTGCAATAAAAAACCTTTTTACTTATTTATTCTACATTTTACACGGTAGTCGTTTTGGCGAAAACTGATAGTGTACGAATACGGATTTTGCATACTGTACATAAGAATTTTTGACAGTTCAGCACGCTTGTTTAGGTTTGGCTATTACTTTAAATAATGTTTCTACTGATTTTACTGCCATAAAGTAAACAAACAGAGCTTATATTTATTAAATACATATTTTTTATGTTATAAGTACATAAAATTCGCAGTGAATAGATAAAATCTAATAAATACAATTTTTTTGTATTTACGTGAACAAGTAAACAAAATAAACTTTTGGCGCATTGTGTGTTATATGACAAATGACAATCAGCTGACATTTGTTTTTAATCTATATAAATATATAAAGGCAATTGAAAAAAGTTAAGAAACATTTTAACTGACTAAAATTCAACGTATTCGCTTGATTTTTTTTGGTTGATAGATTGTCAATAGGAGTAGTGCAGAATGTATTTTTTCTTCTACATTTTTGAGTCTAAGATAGTTAAAAACAGTTAAGAATATTAGCCAATCATAAATCTCTCTTTCTCTCTTAATTTGCTAAAAAATTACAACAAAAAACTCAAAATTAACTAAATTCAATTTGGCTTGGCAACTCCGTAAACACTCAGAAGGAAAAACTTATTAATTTATTAATATACATATCGTCGGGGTTCTTCTTAAACCACGTAAGCCTCATTTTTTCGAAATTGACTTTTTTAGTTTTTATGGTAGAAAATAACATTCGCCACCAGACTATATTCTCATCTTAACAAGTTTGTATGAAAAATAAAAAAATCCATTTTCAAAACCTCGTAAGCGCCATACAAATGACATTTGCATATTTCAAGTTGGAAATGTTAAAGACAACCACTAAGTTTTTTGTATTTAAGAATAAAAAAATTAGGAAAGATTCAGGCCAATTGAAGCATCTTTGGTAAAGTTAAGTTTTCTTTGATAAATACAAAAATAAATGTTAATTTACACACAGAAATTTGCAATTTGCTGGTTGCGCCAAAACCACGTAAGCGGCAGATTTGGCTACAATTAATTGTAAGTAACAAATTTACAAAAAAAAAAAAGTTTCTATACCCTTCAGAAAGTCGCACAGCCATGTTTTGCAAAAAAAATTGTTTTCAAACCCATATTAAAGAAGTAACTTCTTTAAGAATAAACGCGACGATATGTAATTGTGTAAACCAAAATACAAATCAAAATCGAAAGATTTTGATGTGAGTATCAAAAATATGCAACATGAATGTGGACTTATGTATAATATATACCTAAAACGATTGCAAAAATAAATTTGTTCGAATTTCCACCACAGGGCTAACTTTAGTTTATAAAATAATTCAATAATAGTGGTTTTACACGATGTGTATTTGTCTTATGACTTGTCACTTTTGTGTAAATGTGTAAATGTAAAAATAAAATGTGTAAATTCTATACACGTCGTGTGAACCCTTTCAAATATAACATGTGTATTTTCCATGTGTACAATACATATGACATTTTTCATTTAGAACGTGTTCTATTTTGATGTGACACAGCATCTGACATCCTGTAATGCCAACTTGATATTTTATTATTTTATGCTTTTTGTAGTACCAAAAGCGCTAAAAATGTGGTAAAAGCACTTTGCATCCTTGCATCAGCTGTGGTTGCAAATAAAAAACTGTGTGGAGGCAAAATTATATATTGTAGGTTATGTCACATGTAATTACACATGTACGTTTGAAAGCAAGAATTAAAACCGTATGTAAAATTGCTATATTGACAAACACATGAAATTACATATGGGTTATGAAACTAACAAGTCATATGACAAATACACGTCGTGTAAAACCATTTTAAGTTATCTTTTGTTATGAAATAATAAATAATTAAATTCAAAAAATGCAATAAATAAAATACATATGCGAGCTTATTTTTAACCGACGTCGAAAAAGGAAAAAGCTTATCAATTAACCCTATTGTTTTCGCTACAATGTCTGCCCGTCTGTCAGCACCTTTTATCTTTGGAAATGTAATAGGTAGACTCGTGAAATTTCCACAGAAGGTGTATAACTGTGGCCGCTATAGCACAAAATACTAAAACTTAAGGGTGTTCCGCTAGAGAGGTGTTATTCACAAATATGTGCTTATTTCTTGAACTGTAGGAGGAATGCACTAAATATATGCAAGCAGTAATTAAAACTTAATTCGCTATATAAACAAGTATAAAAAATAAAACTAAAAATAAGGGTGTTCCGACAGAGACGTGATTTGCGGGAAATGGCCTAATTTTTTAACCATAATAGGTAGACTCTTGAAATTTTCACAGATGGTGTATTATTATGAATTTACTATGATATTTATAAAAACAGTAAAAAATAAAGGATTTTTCGATAGTGACGTGATTTGCATGTATAACACCTTATTTTTTGAACCGTAATAGGTAGACTCTTGAAATTTGTACACAAGGTTGTCTCGGCCGCTATGACAATTACTAAAAATTAAAGGGTGTTCCGAAAATGACATGTTTTTCACGTATAGTGACTTATTTTTTTAATCGTAATAGGTAGACTCTTGACTTGATATTCCTAGAAAGGGAATTGCCATGGCCGTTACAGTAAATAATAAAATTAAAGGGTGTTCCGATAATGAAATAATTTGTACGTAAATAACCATATTTTTGTAGATTTACAGTAGATGTGTTGCTTCGGCCGCTGTAACAATTACTAAAAATTAAAGGGTATTCCATCAGTGACATCTTTTTCACATATATAACCTTATTTTTTAAACCGCAATAGGTCGGCTCCTAATATTTCTATAGAAAGTGAATTACAATGACCGCTATAACAACAATTACTATAATTTAAAGAGTGTTCCGATTGTGATGCAATTTTTTTTAAACGTGAATTTATACAGAGAGTGTAAATTTATATCCGCTAAAGCAAAAAAATATAAAAAATAATAATTAAACGGTTTTACGAAAGCGACAAATATTTACATATATATGTAGAGTAATTTTTCAATCCGAACGGCTAGATACTTCAAACCTACCTAGATTAAATATAAAAAAATCGTCTCCTAAACAAGAACAAATAATAAAACCAAGAACAAAAGGGTGTTTCGATAATGACACCATTTTGAATATATAACCTTATAACACCTGCTAACACTTAAAATTTACACATTATACTTTACAATATCTATTGTAAGGCGGGATTTAGACGATGATTTAAAAACATGTCTTTTTTGTTCAGGGTAGAGAAAAAGGTACGATTTGTTTTCCAAAATCAATGCACAAATCTTACCTTTTTCTCTACCCTGAACAAAAAAGATAAATTTGATAAATATAAAAGGGTGATTTCTAAATGTCGCGAATTTGACCTTCTCTTCTGAACGTTATAGGCAGATACTTGATATTTACACAGGGTATTTAATAAAAAAATACCAACTTGAATTTTTAAAGTTGACTTGAACATAGTACGGAACTCTACGTGTGTGAGTCTAACTCGCACTTGACTGATTTATTTATGTTTGTACCCGCAAAACTCAGTCACTTCTGAATTGAGATTTTAAACATTTGTTTTTCATTAGAAAAGCTATGCTTACAAATTGGTACCATTTAAAAACATTTCATATTTTTCAAAATTAAAAGGTGTCCCTCTATATAACATACATGATTTTTATGTGTCGAGTTAACCGTAAGGACCATCAATTTAAAATTTAAAAAAAGTGTGTATCACTGAAGGTCCCAATAAGAAGAGGGAATTAAAAAATCAACTTAAAAATTAAAGTGTGTTGCCATATGTGACGTAATTTGAACCGTTATAGACAAACACTTGAAAATTAGACAGAATGTGTATTGCTGTCCGTTATAATAACAAGTATAAATATTTAAAATTAGAATTTAAAGGGTGTTCCCATGGTTCATGTAATTTGTTGTACATGGCCAAACTCTTTAACCGTTATAGATAGACAGTTGAAATTGCAAATCAATCTGTATTGCTTAGACCGCTAGAACAAGTATAAAATTTAAAAAAAGATGTACAAAAATGGAAGTTAAAGGGTGTCCCTCTAGTTGATATAATTGATGTGCATGGCCTTATCTCTTGAACCGTAATAGGTAAACACTTGAAATTCTAACAGAGGGTATATGACTATATCCACGATAACAAGTAAAAAGAATTAAAGGTAGTAGTAGCCTCCCTTCACCTTTTCGGTTTAATAAGGCACCCATTGTAGGATCCTCGCTGGCTTGACGTATATATGTATACTTTCACCTTTAAAATAAGTAATTTTGACAATACTATTCCTTTGGAGTTAATAGTTTAATGCAGTAATTTATGGATATGGATACGTAACGGTAGAAGATATACATATATATCTTAACATATCATTTTTCGTTTTTAGGCTAAAAGAAACTTAAGGTTTTCAAAAATATAGAACAAGTACTGAACAGAAAGTGAAATATGGATCATTATAATGTTTTTACACTAAAATAATTAAATGCACTTTTTAACTTTTAATAATCAAAATATTGTTAGTTTTGTACAATATTCTGAAATAGAAGATTGAACAGCTAAAAATTTCGAAGAAAATTTATTAAGCCCTTCACCAATAAACGTGTAAGTGTTTGCAGATAATGAAGACTGTCAAAATGAATAATAAAATCAAATCCCATTTTCAAGTGGGAAAGATGTCTGTTGTAGTTTAAAGAATAAAAGTAGTTAACACTTCGATAAATTTTCTACATTTTAGTTTTTGTTATTTTGTTTTTTCGCCACTACAGATTGTCTATACAACTTCATACGGCCTTCAAATGACCATCTCAGGTTGGGAAGAAATCAGTTTTTATTATTGAACTAAAGCTGTTTTCAAGTTGTTTATCTTCTTTTTATGTTTTTTTATGTGTTGTTTATCTGCTCTTTTTTTTTTGCTCATGGTTTTCAACCCAAAGAGACAGGCTTCTTAATACGCCATGTGGTTGGTTTGTTTATGCCTCCTCGTGGCCTGAAGGTTGTGAGTTGAGTGGCGTGATGCCCCACAATGCTAAATAGTTGTATAAGTATGAGTGCAGCTCATAAATAAATTTGTTTTAATGGCTAAAAGTAAGCATTAATTCGTTGTAGTTGCAGAGCAGGGGCAGTGGTGGAAGCTGTGATTTTAATGTTGACGGAAATGTATGTGTATGAACAGATATGAGGTGATTTTGATTAAGAAGATGAAGATGAAAAAGAGAAAAAGGAGCTTCGACAAGAACTGTGGGTCGTTAAAGGTGTAAAAAACCTGAAAATTCCTTTAGCACTCACATTAAGATGCAAATAATTTCTACATTATCGTCTTCCGCATTACAGCCCACTGTGCTTAAAAATGTAAAAGTTTTGTTTTTATGCAAGTTGTTGCTACTCTAGCCTTTTATGGTGGAATATTAACAAACATATTTTATGCATCCGCTCCAACACGACGACATTAAGCCAATTTTATATTCCAACCATAAAATTCAGTAAGGGAAGAAAATCGTGCCTCAACATGTTTGTTTGCCTTAAAAAAGTATTTAAATTATTATTCAAAGTTTAAGGTAATCACACTGCAGGCATAATCGATGGGCATGAATAATAAAAAAAAAAATCAAACATGGCGAAGGTCGTTTAAAAATCATATGTTTTTAATGTTTCCTTATCATGGCAACAAAATCACTGAAACATAAAAGGGGTTGCCAACTACATATAAAGATTTGCAAATAATTAAAAAAAAATATTTAGGATGGGATATAACTTAAACTTAAATGGTATTGAGTCACTATATAAAAGCACATTAGATGTATTAAAAATAAGAAAACATAAACATGCTATAACGATACTCAATTAAAAATATCGACGGTACCGGAACGGATACCTCTTGTGAATTTTACTCTCATATAACCAGTTTTTTTAATGGTCAAAACTCTCAACGAGGTTCCCTGGGGAACTTATGTGTTAATATTATTGCGTCCTTAGTTTTTGTCCCCAAATATCTAAATGTGTGGCACTTATTATGCAAACGATGTTTTGACGGACATTGGGCCTTCAAGTCTTGTGAACGATATTAATAAAATTCAGAGTGGTAGAGTGCTTAACGCAGGATGCAGACAATCAATACATTTGTAAGGAGTCTTACGTTTTAGATCTGATGCTGCAAGGCATAAGCGACAAGAAAATCAATCACTACGCGAACTCAGTTGTGGAACGCTAACATCGCTCGAAGGCTCTACCACTGCCAAGTAAAAAAGACAAACATCTAGTAAAAAAGAAAAAAATGATTTGTTCAAAATAATTTTCTCCCTCCCCACAAAATTTTGTTACACTACATCGAGTAGTTTTTACGTGATGCGAACGAAGACTGAATGACAGGCAGAAATACAGACAGACAGGAAATGAGTTTTTGTTTTATTGTATATATATAGATATAGATAAACATATGCCTATATATAATTTTTAGACAAACTTTTGTCTGGGATAGTTGAGGTATTTAATTCATCATATAAGAAATATCCCAAAGACCATCGTTTTCGTATCTTGACTTTGGGGGACGCTAAGGTATGTAGACTCTCATTCTCTTTTGACCTTCAACGCTCCTCGGTAGGCAGTTTTTCATCATTAGTTATATAACAATTAATCGATAAAAAGATTTCGAGTCTCCGATAACCATATTTTTTTTTCTTTTTTTTCCCAATTTTTATTTATTGTGTCTTCAATTTAATTGAACTATCAATAATTACTCATATCTTAAGTCTAAAAATATACTTGTTAAGTCCAACCAGTGCTGGACAAAAAAATTTATGTTTCACGGTTACTGTAATTTGTGGGTTATCCCTCTGATGTACGGATGAGAGAAGCAGTGTCCCTCCTTCTTAGTCGAATGTAACCAGGTTCAGTTAGTATGTTACGGGCCAGTGGATTCGGATGAGTTTCAAGCTTCTTTAAATACCTTATGGCAAGTTTCGCTATTTCTGCTTTACTGATGGCACGTTTAGATCTTTATGGATGTTCGAATTTTTTATATACCAGGGAGCAGATGTAATAATACGTAGAATCTTATTTTGGCGCCTTTGAATTTTTTCTACGTTGGTAGCTGAGGCAGTGCCCCATAATTGAATGCCATAACACCATATTGGTTTTAGAATTGACTTGTATAATAAAAGTTTGCAGTCTAAAGCTAGAGTAGAATTTCTGCCAATTAGCCAGTTTAGTTGGACTGCTTTCAACTTCATTTGTGTTAACTTTGTTTGTATGTGCCGTTTCCATGTAAGGCGCCGGTCAAGATGTATGCCGAGATATTTGACGTCTGAAAGCTGAGGTATCGTTTGGTTATTTATCCGAATAGGGGGGCAAGATTCTCTACGCAGTGTGAAAGTTATGTGAGTACATTTTTGTTCATTCACTTTTTTTCTCCATTTCTTCAACCATTTTTCTAAATTGGATATGTGGTCTTGTAAATATCGTGATGCTACTTCGGGTCTTTCGTGAATGCTCAAAAAAGCTGTGTCGTCAGCAAATGTCGATGTGTGAACTCAGTTACTAGTTGGCATGTCTGAAGTATACAATAAGTATAAAAAGGGCCCCAATATACTACCTAGGGGAACTCCGGCTTCGATTGGCTGGGGTGAGCTCAAAAAATCTCCTTCTTTCACAAAAAATTTTCGTTCGGTTAAATAACTATCTAGCAGCTTATATAGGTTTACGGGCAAATTCAGTTTTAGCTTATATATTAGGCCTTCATGCCATACCTTATCGAATGCTTGAGAAACGTCGATAAAAAGCGCAGAGCAGTATTTTGTCTCTTCAAATGTCTTCTTAACAACATTGACTAACCTGTGAGTTTGTTCGATCGTACTAAGTTTTTTCCTGAAGCCGAATTGATGATTTGGAATACATCCTTTGTCGCTTAGAATAGGGTTAAGCTTAGTTATTAACATCCTCTCAAACAGCTTTGACATAGTTGACAAAAGGCTTATAGGTCTGTATGATTCAATTTTTGTGTGGTCTTTTCCTGGTTTAGGAATCATGGTAACCAAGGACACCTTCCAATCTGTGGGAAAGTACTCAAAACGTAAAATAGCATTAAAAATAAAAAGAACGATTCTGCGAGCTACACGGGGCAACTCAATTAACATCTTGTTACTGGTTTTATCAACGCCAGGAGCTTTTTTGGTGTTCAAATCCGTTATTGCCTTTTCAAGATCACCAAATTCAAATCTTATCGGTACTGCAGCACTAGCCTCGAGAACTGGCAACTCAACTATATCAGTCGATATATTTGGGGTAAAAACCTTTTTCAAATGTGCAGCAAATAAATTTCGTTTTTCGGTATCACTCCTTGCCCAGCCCTGGAGGCTGAAGTTCGCAAGGGAGGCTTACGTAAGACTGGCCTTTTAAGGTTTCTACAAGCACGCCATAACGAATAATCTGATTGAGGTGTTGCGTCTAGGTCTCCCAAATAGTTTCTCAGGGATGCTACTCTTCGAGATTCCAGCATGTCTCTTAGCCGGTTCGTGCATTCTTTAAGTCTGCTTTTGAGTTGAGGAGATCTCTGTGATTGCCATTCTCTACGAATTTTTCTTTTTTCAGCCAAGAGCCGTTCGATATCTGCAGAATAAATTTGATTGTATCTAGCTAATTGTCGGGTTATTGTTGAATGTTGGGCAGCTGATTTGAGGTTTTGGTCAAAATCAATAAGACTCCCGAACAATGAGATAAGATACTTTCTATATTTTAACCAATTAATGCTTGAGGTAGTCATTGGTGATATGATGTTTTGTTTGTCCCATATATAGACGCTAGTGGGTGAATGATCTGAGGATAATTCAAGTGACGCTTCAGCTTTAATCGTTTCTCTTTGAATACCCTTAATCACGCCAAAATCAATAACATCCGGTATTTTTTGTCGATCAGTAGGCCAATAGGTGGGTTGTCCACTCGATATCACATTCAGACGCATTTTTGAAATTGTGTCAAACAAAACTCGACCTTTTGGAGTTATTAGGCGTGATCCCCAAAACGTATGTTTAGCGTTGTAGTCGCCTGATGCTATGAAACAGGGACCTAGTGATTTGAAGAAATCACTGTATTGACTCTCTGATATTTGAAACCTAGGAGGTGAATAAATTGAAGAAATAACTAAGTTTTGATGAAATTCTTCAATACAGATGTTTGTTGCTTGTAGGTAATCTTCACAAAAATCACACAGTAAATAATGTTTGATTAGAGCCTTTATTAGTATTGCTGAACCACCACATGCTCTGCCACGGGGGTCTTTGGTGTCATATAAGATATAGCCATTTATTATGAAAAAGCTATTTGTTGTTAAGTGAGTCTCTGAAACCAGCATGACATCAATTTGTTCCTTCTTAAGGAAGTACTCGAGCTTATTTTTGTGTTGGCGCAAGCCGTTTGCGTTCCAGAAACATATTTTTAAACAGTTCATGGTTTGTTAAGTAACGCCTGCAACATAGTAGATTGCATGCGTACCATTTCTTGCATCATGCTGCTCATAGAGCTCATAAAACTGTTTATCGAATGCACTAATGTCTCGATGCTTGCTTCGAGACGATTAAAATTACCAGATGGTGTTTGTTCTTTAGGATGCGATTGCAAATTAGGAGTAGAATTAGTTGTCGGTGTCGCTTTATGTACTGCAGTATGATTGGTTTTTACCATATCCGCGTTTGAAACATGTTGGGTTGTTGGTTGGGCTAACTGAGGGTAATGAGCATTTGCTCGATATTGTGGGTGCTTAGCAGGAGTATTTGATTTTTGAGTGGTTTTCCTTACCATGGAAAAGACTGGACAGCCTCTGTAGTTAGCAGTGTGGTTTCCACCGCAATTGCTACATTTTTTAACTTTCGAGTCATCCCTTGCTTTGTCGCATTGGGCGGAACAATGTAGCTCTCCACACAAAACGCCAACCGGAGGCAATTTGCAGTAAGCCCTAGTATGACCATATTCTTGGCAATTTAGACACTGTATGGGTCCTGATCGCTAATGCGGTTCCTCTACGCTTATTTTGCGGTGCAACAGATATCTTAAATTATAGATAGGGTGCGTTTCGTTCTTTTTCAATCGCATATCTCCAGGTTCCAGTTCAACGCGAAATAGAGGTTGAGGGACACGTTCTCGATTTCTGAGGTTGTCTACACTTTTTACCTTAAATCCCGCTTTTAGGAGGCCATCTCTAATTTCGACTGGATCAACATATGAGTCTACACCTTTTATAACTACCTGTAGACCTTTACTACTCTTCAGCTGGTAGGTATAAAAGTTCTTTTTGCAACTTTCAAACTCGTTAACTACTTTACGATAACTGTTTTCATCAATAAATTGTATTTTTGTTTCATCAATGTTGCCACGCTTGATTGGAATTACATAAAATGTGTTCTCACCAATAGTTGAAATTTACTTCTTTATTAAGTCGCTGGAGTTTTTCTCCCTTAAATAAATTGGAGGTGGTTTGAACGACCTGGGTGCCGTTTTTTTCACTTGTTTCGCTATCTAAAATAGCAAAACGATTATGGGAATTTATTCCGTTAGAGTCCTTGTCTTTTTGTACTTTAGCCATTGGTGCAATCTGGGAAGATTTAGGGCTTCGACCTCTTTTCAGTACAGTTATGTATCTGTCCATTCCTACTTGAGTCTTAGGTTTTTCTACACTATCCATATTAGTTTTGGTAACACTATGTTCAGAAGGGGATTTGTTTGTAGTTATTTTATTGTCATCGCTTAGCAAAAGCGATGAACAAGGTTGGGCACGTATAACTTGCTTAGCATTTATACACAAATTGTCACTAGTTTTTTTGTTTTTATTTATTTCAACATTGTCAACATTTTTGTTGCTTAAATTAAAGAGGCTCAGTAGCCTTTATTGTTTTTGTTTTATTTTTAAAGTAGCAATTTAATATGCCGTTGTATAAAAAAAAGACGAAAGAAAAAGAAAAAAATATTTTACAAACAACTTTGTTGTTGTATTAAAACAGGTTTGTTTTTTTTTGTTTTTGTTTTAAATTATTCACACAATTTATGTTTTGGTTTTTGTTAATGCGAGCTTGAAAAAAAATCGCGACCGCACTTATCAACGCACAAACTAAAACTGATTGTTGCTGAAATTGTTTTAGTAATAAATGACTCCTTTGTTACGGTTTTCCTGTTGAATTTACTATATTCCATGCTGCAGGCATTTCGATGTCCACTTTACTGATCTCACGAATCAAACTATAAGCAATTTCTCCACTTTGTATTGGAGATCTGTCATAATCATTAATCATAAAAAAAATGTTTAAAATTTTTCCAGCCATCAACAGTTTTATTAAGAGTCAGTACCAACAAAATACATTCGGGCTTATCATATTTTCTGTAAATTTTTGATCACCTAATTGAATCCGATTACTAGGGAGTGGTTTTCCTAATTGATTTTGGAGCGTTTTCAAATTAAAATTGTCATAACCTCTTCAGTCATTATCCACTCTAAATTCTACTTTGCAGACAAATTTGTGCTGCACCTGGTTGAGGCAAAGGCTTTAATGCCTTAAAATATCGGAAAAAAGTTGATACCGAAAATATCCATAATTTTACCAAATGACCCCAAAAGAAATGAGAAAATTCCAAAACAATTCTATTAACATTATGTTTGATTAAATTGAGTTATCTATTATATTATTATAATATAAAAAAAACCTTCATTACATTCAAACCTTCAAACATTCATTACATTAAACAATCGGCGTTGTATTTGACTAAGTATCAGTGATATTGCCTTTATTGGCCTATTATTCTAGAGATTAAACCTAAGTGTTAAGACTACCACATTGGCTTTGTTTATTTAATATGTGAAAACTTATTGTTTTATTATTATTCAAGGGGGATATCGAAGCAGATCCCTAATGTTATGGGTACCTTTTCAAACCCCTTCCCTTTTGTCGTCAATGATTTCAACTTACTTACCTTAAGTATCGTGCTGGGACTGGCCTATACTCTCAACTGTAGTCTTTTCAAACTATCGACCTTCTTTTTCATCAGCAAAGGCCTATTTAGCCGACCGCAACCTTAAGGAATGTTACACTTGAAAATTGTTGTTGTTTGAGATTGTAACAGTGTTTTCGCTATTTCTTGTATTTTTCAATGTTTTGGCAGTGATGCAAGCCAATCTATTTAAGATAGATTAGCTTATATTTTAACGAGTCATTGATAAACAAAGCATAAACGAAAGCAAGAGCCTCAAAACAGCAATAATTCCCATGTGTTAAAGTAACGATAGGCTAACTTAAGTCTTTGTAATTGCAATTATTTTCTAAGGATGTACCGTCTCAGCCTATTTCAGGCATAATCTGGAAAGTAACGTCTTCTTCGATTTTCATTTTTTGTTTAGATGATACATAAAGTTTCCATGACCTGTCAGCAATCAATTTAATTAATTTTTAATTAATTTAATAATACACCAATTCTATATGCAGCTTTCCGGACTTTCTACCCCCGTTGTAATGAAAGAGACCAGAGACTTTGATGAGAATCGAACCCACAACCCAGGATTGATATAATATAAAACATTGATATTTCGCTAACAAATCTGAATTTCCCAAAAAATTTAGATTTAACTAGAGTTCGGGTTTTGATTTTATTCAAGCAAACCGATTTTGCAATTTGAATTTTCCTCGATTAATCGATTAAGGTTTTTAAATTATTCAATTAACTCGAATTAATCACGAATATTTGAAAAATTCTTATTCAATGAGAAAAGACAACCATACAAAATTGATTAATAATGTATTTTAGATAATTTTTAAAAATGTTTTAATGATTTGTTTAAGTCAGTTAGAAAATTATTTTCATTTAATATTTTCATTTCTTCCTCCAATACGGATAAAAAAATTTTTGAGCATAAATATTGGAAACTCATTTCATAGTTTTTCGGTAATATAATATATGGATTCGGTCCCCCTGTAGGCGGCTGCATGCAAAATGACCCTATGAAAAATCGCACAAAAGCATAAATGAAAAATTGCCCAAGAAATCTTCATACAAAATTGGGTAATATTTCATATGAAAACTAACCCAAAAATTTTGGGTGTTTTTTCGTCATTTTTGGAGAATAATTCATTTTTATATTTTTGGTCGATTTTTCATAATGCAAAATTGCCCAAATGTTTAAATGAAAGATCACCCGTTTTTGATAATATGAGTAAAAAAAAGCAATGGTTTGTCTTAAAAGCGATATATTTTTAACAAAAAATTATCACTAATAATAAGCAGTTATAAAGTTTACCTTAAACCGCAGAAGTGTTAACATTAAAAATTTATTAGGACTTAAACTGGAAAAATAAGTTACTTAGTTTCTCTCTGCTACTCCAAAAAACTGATTAATTTACAGAAAATGTATTGACAACACATTTAAAGTTGTACCAATGGCAGTTTTCAAAAAGCTTCTGATTATTTAAGTAAATTGTTCTGGCGAAAAAGTACAAGCTGCTTTGATTCTTTTATACTAGTCATTATTTATAGTTATGTTGTTATAACTACGTTACTAATATGAGTTGAAATATATAATTATTGTTATTAATGTGTTTATTGTTAAACTTTAGAATTAGGCGCCGCACAGTGGCTGAAAATCGTTTTACGTTGGCCAAAATTCTGTAACTTTTGAACCGATCAAAATATTGAATTTTCCGCCGGCAAAAAATAAAACATGAAAAATCGCGCGATTTTTTATATTTTATAAACATTTTTTGCATGCGGCGCCAAATTCTAAAGTTTAACAATAAACAATAAATAATTTATTAATTTAAATAGTTAATTTCAACTCATATTAGCAAACTATTTGTACCTTTATTATACCCCCGGGGGTTCCAATTGTCACTGCAGGAATGGCAAATGCTTTGACTCGGGGAAAATAGGGGCACCAGAGGCTAGGGTTCCTAGAGCCTAAATCTGAAAGAAAAGGTCTGTGATAAAAATCGCGGATCCTCTTCGAGGCCCGACCAGTGCCCAAAGGACTGGTACCACGGGAATCGGTGGCCCCACAGAGAGCCTATCCTTTCTGTGACCGGTTATTGGTGAGGTCCCCTTCGGGGGTACACGTGGTGGTTGTGGTTTAAGATCGATTAATGTAGGTATGGTGTAAGGTCGATCAAGTGTGCTGTTGCACTCTCAACAGACGGAGTTTGGATAGTCTCCAAACTCCTAAGCAAGAGGCTATAATATGGATCTAGGCTTGCCTTGGATAAGGATTGCCATATTATATAAAGTGCTACTCATTGTGACTGTATCACACACAAATTGCGATTGGTGGCAATCGTAAAGTGTTGTTATACTACACAATAGGGGCGCTAGTCTACGCTTAAATTTCACTCGGCGGTAAGACCACCGTGAAATTAGGCCAACTAGTTAGGTACTCACGTTAATCTTGTTCCACAATTGTACCTTTATTATTTTTTTTATTCACATATATTTCCTTTCATATTTATTTTAATGAACGCATACAATATTTATTTGCGTACATTGGCAACAATATATTTAACTTGGTACCAAAAACTTGGTACCTAACAGACGGTGATTACAGATTACATACAACTTCTTCTCAAAGCTTGCTCGATGAATTCAATCAACGGTTCAATTAATTTAAATCAACGATTTAATTTAGCAACGTTTGTAGCGATGGTTACTTAGAGTTCCTTTGGCAGCACCCCCAGGAGCAGCAGGTGTCACAGCTTTCTTGGATTTTGATCAAAGATTACATACAGAAGTTGCAAGCTGAAAGCTTTCTCGATAAATTAAACCAATATCAATGCCCTTATTAAAACTATTGACATTTTTATATTTTATATTTTTATTTTTAATATTTATATTTTTAATAAGAAAACTATAAATAAATTTGGGCGATAATTCATTTATATTTGGGTACTTTTTTCACAATTTTTGGGCTAAATTTTCATTTTTCTTTTTTGGGCAATCTTTCATTTCGAAATTATTATTAAACGAACAAATAAGAAGTAAAAAACTGGAGATCTTAATAGAAATTAATTTTAGTCGTGTTGTCGATTAACCGATATTATTTGTTGGAGTTATTTTTTTATTCGAAATTTTCAATTTTTCTTACTCGAACAATTAATCGACTCAAAATTCTACGATTAATCGAAAGATGATTGATCTAGTGGATGCCCTAGATGTAACCAAGAAATGAAAACATTCAAAAACTAAAAAATTCCTCCAGAAATTAAAGGAGAACCTTCTTGTTTGCTCATTTAAATATTAATAATTATTTTAATTTTTTAAAATTATAATTAAATTAAGAAAATAAAAGAGCCAAACGTTGATATATGTGTATATAAAATCACTATACATAAGATTCGATACAGCCGAATACAGCTTGAGGTGAACTTAAATTATAAATTTTTTTCCAAATATGCCTACCCCTTTTAATTGGCAACACTGCTTAATATTATCATATTTCTACTTAATGCTTGTGAATCTCTTTTATTCAAAATTTATTTTTTAAAGATCTTAAACCTTATGTTCAAAACCAAACTACTTAAAAAAAACTTTTCTCATATTTTTTAATAAAAAAATACCAAAAAAATTGTGATCAAATTGTCCAACAAAACGTCAGCAAATGTTAATTGCATTTGTCTTCTCCTCATCAGTCAGTCGCTTAATAATATGTGAATCGGTTTATTTTTTGTGATTTTTGCCATTTACACAAAAAACGTCTTTCTCTTTAATAAATCTTTTTTCTCGGTTTACTTAGTTCCCATCGTAAGGAACTGGTTAATATTCATCAGACTGCGTTCGAGCATGCGTAAACAGGTACTTGAGTTAACGTAATTTACCAGCAGCGGACATTTTTATAATATTGTGTTTTTCTGATTGTAATATCAAGCAAGAAAGTGAACTTTAAATTTGGTACCAAATTTATTATATAAAATTATTTATTAAACGTAATAGAAATGTAAAATGGATATAAAATCAGTAGATGGAAATGAACGTGACTAACTAAAATGTCTTCATTTTGAACCAAAATACAAACCATGACACTACCACAACAAAATGCGCTAATAGCAAGGCGTGGACGCGGCGCTATTTGTGGTTGCTTCATACAATTTGTAGGTACATACAGAGAATATTTGACAGCTAGATAGCGCTTGACTCGCTGTGATAATTATAATTTATAGGAATTGACTGGTTCCCTGAGACAATAGTGAGAAATCTGTTTAACTGAAATTGGACGCAAAGGTCTTAATATAAATTAATCGATGGCAGTCATACTTGGTTTTTCCTACATACTCGTAGTTACAGGCATAATCAATTTAAATGCTACATGAAGTATGCGATCTATAAAATAAAATATTTATTTTATAGATTGTTTACTTCAATCCTTTTAAAAATTTTAATTGTCCATGCCTGATACTTATTCTACTCTGATCGACTCCTAAGGGATGAGAATTGTGTGTTTGGCATGATGTTAGTAACGGTCCGCTACTAACGGACAGAAGTACTCTCTTGGTATGATGACCAACTCATACTCGATGTAACGATCTTCGCGTGCCTATTCAATGTCTGTGTATATTTTGAATCCTAATTAGCAGACTATTGAAATTAACAAAGACTGTATATATATATATACTACTACGGCCATTTAAGAGGCCGCCTTCACTATCCATCAATTTGAACAAACATAAACATGACATCGGCAGAGCAACGGAAATAATTTCTACGTGTTGTGTTAGGTGGCGAATACGTGTTTATGTCATTTCATGTTTGAACATAATTTTCTCTTTCACAACAATTTTGTTTGAATGCTTATTGCACAGCAGACAGTAGTAGTAGTACGGTTGAGCATCAGATGGCGCTGTTTGCAAATAAAAATGCCAAACTAAAATAAAACAACATCATTGACATGTATAACATGAAAATAAACAGCTTTTTAACAAATGTTTTAACAACCATGTATGTTCAGACGTGTAGAACAGGGGCAGTCTATACTTGACACTAATATGATGTTAGTGTTAATGTGTATCATTTTATGTCTAACGTAGATAAGTTATAAAAAATTAATAAAACTTTGCCATATAATTTTTTTCTACAAGTTGAAAAAAAATGCCGCCACAAATTTACTCAAATATTAATAGCGCATGTGATTAAAATTCGAAAAATTTTGTTTCTGCATGAACTAGATTTCATGGTTTCAATCATTTTTATTTTTCGAAACCTTGTTTGAAAATTTATTTTTTTATTTGAAGAGAAGTAACAACACTCAGGCGATTATGTGTTACTTTTGTTGGGAAGGGGATAGTGAAGAAAGACATTCTTCGTATTCTAAGGGAATCATTTATTATAAGTTGCTTCCGTATGGCCAAACACTAAATTCAGATCTCTACTCTTAACTACTGGAACGTTTAAAGCTAGCGAACCTCAGATAGCTTGGTTGGGAAGTTTTGATGCATACACTATATAGTCCGGTCCTGGCACCAAGTGAATACCACCTTTTTCTCGCATTGCAAAACTACTTGAGTTATAAGAAATTGGCATCATAAGATTGTAAAAATCGACTTCTATAAAAGAGGCGAAATGAAACCTACCTTTAAAGGTCAAAAAGTTATACAACAAAACGGTGCATATTTGATCTAAATCGGACAATCCGAAATATGTTCATTAAATTCATGTATTTCACGCAAAAATAATGGATTTTTTATTTTTCCCCAACCAATATATTCCAGAATCGACAGATAACCGAAGAGTTCTCTTGACTTGATCAATTAATATGCACATGAGTAAAACATGAAAATGCTGATGAACTGACAAGGAATTCTGAGACGTCGGAAAGTGCGGTGCAGCCACCTATCAGCAACAACTAAGGGGAACCCAATAGGTTCGTTCTAACTAGAACCGATCAGTCACGGTGAAGTAGAGAGGTTCAAGTCTCAAGGGCCATGTGGCCCATACTGAACACTGCAAGGATTAGGTTTGGGTAAGAAAGCTCTAAGAGTCTTTATTGGGGTAATAACAGGTCATTGTACTGTAAGAGCTGGTACCAATTAATGGGAAAATTGCACTACGGATTTTTAAAGGATGTCCACATTGTCTGCCATTGCCCGATAATTCAAAGCCTCTATGGCTACGTTGGACGATCTCACGATGGGTTATATGATTTCGCGGGTTCTAAACTTGATGGTGCAGTCAGATTCAAGTGGGTTAATGACAGCTAATGAAGCCTTTCGCATAAATTAGTAAATGGTGGTTCTTTGGGGTAAAAATAGAGATGAATCACAATGAACCAATGGGTCTACAAGCAGTGTTACCTTCTTAACCTAATCTGAACCATTTTTAGATTTTCGTTAAAAAAAAAAATAATTTTTTCCACTCCCTGACTACATTGATATTTATTTAATCAATTTCTTTTTTTTAATTTTCGTCATTAATTTTTTTTTGTTCTTTTACATACTCGTACATACATATGTACATTATTAAGCCAAATTATTTTTTGCTTTATAAATTAATGATATTTCATTTTGTCTCGGTATTTGGGTCATTTTGTGGCAGAATAACTTGAAGGCACTCTGAAATGAATGTCAATAATTTCTCCATTCTTGAATTGGTTTTATTTAATGTTTTAAGTTTCATGGGGTTTATTGCTTCTTCATTTCTACATCATTTTTTAATTTTATTTTAGCCATTTTTAATATAAATTTCTTCACTGATTTATCATTTTAAATTGACTGTCGTGTCTGTTGGTTTGTTTTGCGGTGTGCTTCTGCAGTCCAGTGTCAGCATGCATTAAGTCAATAAAATCGATTTAATTGTTGAAAGTAAAATTTTAATTTTGGCAAAGTATTTGTTTACTCGTATTTTTACTTTCAAGTTTATCCTTTTATGTAAATAATTTGTTAAAATTTTATTATAGTTTTTGTTTTCGTTTTCGTTTTACTTTTACATATTTTATTTAGCAAGATGGGCTTTTAATGTACGAGTATACCACTAAATTGATTATACAGTTTTCGAAATTAATTTAAGTGTTTCTTTGTTTAATTTTGGAAATATTTTAGTATTTTATAACACAATTAAAAAGATGAAAGTGTACCAATTAAACCTGTTGTATATTATACGTTTAATAGATAAGATACAAACATCAAATTTACAATAATCTTGTTTAAATTCGCTTTAATAGTTTATTTAGTCACAAGGCTATAGCTCATGGTAACTGAGTGTACTGTTAGTTGTTCGACTAATACTTCCTCGTGGTGGCGGCCGTTATCAGGCTTCCAATTAGACTTAATCTCTCTTTAAAGGCTGGCAAAATTGCGTTATAATTTTTTTTATTCGCATTATCAAGGATTATCATTAAAATGGTTTAAATATTTTACTAGTACCGAAGGAAGTTTAAATTACATAAGCAAAAAAGAATACACCTTTTTGGGGAAAATCATGAAAAAATGGCTTTTTTACATTCAGAGGATTGTAACTTTCTAACGAAAAGCGCTATCAGAACAAAACTAATTTATTCTAAATGTTATCAAGAATATAGCCAATATCTTGCAATAATAATCCAATCATTAATAAGTACACTACACCAAAAATACTAAGTTAAGGGCAGCCAAAATTAAAAAAAATGTAAGCCAATTTTTTCCCGAACTAAAAGAGATAACCTACACATGTAGGCATTTTTTATAGATATTTTCAAGGTCTACTAAAATTTAAAAAATCTTAACATTTGAGTTAAAAATAAACTTTTTATGACATTTCCAAAAAATTATATGCCCGAGGTATCCAACTTTAGAGGCTTACCCAGGGGCCGACCGTTCACAAAAAAAATATTTCTTATATTCAATGGGTGCTCTCATGCATATATGTCCATACGTATGTGTAATTTCATTCAAACTCTTATTTATTTGAATTTTTTCCTTTTTCCCTCTCGATTATTTGAACTCTTGTGCCTTTTGAACGCTAGGCAATTTGAACTTTTTTCTTGTCCCTTGAGTTTCATATTATCGAGAGTCGACTGCATCTTCAAAGGTTCATGAGATACCGAATTATGTCCAAAATTAATCATTTTCAAACCACTGTTCCGATGTTGTTGTTTTTTGTATGTTATTTTTATATTTTTTCTAGATAACCAAAACATCGGAATTTAACCGAAATATTACATGTTCACCAAAATATCACTATAAACGTGAAATTTTACCAAAAGATTATAATTAAAAAAAATTTAAATTTCATAAAAAATCGAAAATGCAAAAAAAAAAAACTAAAAACTAGAAACTAAAAACTATCAAAAATTCAAAAGTTGGCAGAAATATCAAAGATTCCCCAAATTATCACATTTTCAGCCTAAAATTAAAAAAAAAATTGCATTAAAATCAAACTTAAAAATTGAAATTGGACATATCAGAGTAAGGAAATGTATAACATCACTATTATGAATGATATATAAGATTCGGCACGATCGTACATACTTGTTTTCGCTACTCGCAAGCGCAATGATTTGCTGTTTTATTTCATTTAATATCTAAAAGTAGAAAGATAATAAAATCAATTTAAAATTTCTATAATTAATTATACATAAAACTATGCGTTTGCAAAATATTTTTCACTCCCACCCAATTGAAGAAAAAAAAAACACAAAAAACATCATTCAGCTTCCTTTATATGAAAAATCGTATCAGTCATTCGAATAAGTATTAAGTTACACGCTTTCATTAATTAAACACACAAAAAATTAATCACAATTTTTTTTGCTAACTTTGGAACAACAAATATTTTTAATCAATAAAATTGCATAAAATAAAAACTAGATTTCCACCGCATATTCGCTCACCCTCCTCTCTGTGCATTTCCGAATAAAATGCATTTGTTTCCATAATAAATTAAAAGAAAATATTTGAAATATTTTTTAATGTTTAACCAACGAATGAATGTTCGCCACATGCTGAAACAGCTACGAAAGCAAATCAGCATAAGTTTGTTGCATGCATCTTTTTAAAGTGGATTATTAATTCGCGAAGTTTTCTCTATTTAAATCGAAGTCTGTATTTGATGCAGTTGATGCCTGCTGCTTATTTGTTTTTCAAATATTTTTAAAATTTTTTATTTTCATTTAACGAATATTTAAATTTTGCTTAAATTTTCAAAATTTGTTGAACATTTGTTGTGATTTAAACGTATAATTCGTATGTACGACGGAAGTCTTCAACAACTGTTGTTCCGACAATGCACAGTGGGGCAGATTCAAAATATTTAGGAAATAACTCAGCCATTTGTAAACGGCTCGACCGATTGATCCAAAATTTAATATGGGCATAGCAGGGGGGAATCCGAGCTAAAGTTTTGACAGTAGGCACCATCAATTTGTCAGGCGTGGTGTTATGTTATGTATATCCAAGTTGGGTACCTCGCACCTGCGAATTCTTTTAGAGCTTAGTATTTCTTCAATTTTTGTTTGGTCTAAACCAAAAACCCAAAATTGAAATTCTCAGTATTTTTCCCCATAAAATCCACATATGGATTAGGACTCATAAAATACTTTCAGCATAATTGGGAGTATTTTTAGCTTAAGTACAACAGTCTTCTTTTTCCGATCCCAGCTTTAGGATTTCAAACAAATAAAATATCAAAATGTCAAAATATCGATGTAAAATAGGTCAAATTGAAGGCCCGCCACCTTCTCACGGATGATCTGCTTTACACGAAATTTGGTTTTAACATAAGCACATATAATTTGCTTACACAAAAATATAAAATTTTTATATATTCTTTAATTTTTTTTTTTTTTATAAAAATAAAATTGATTTTATTTTATAAAATTTGTTGGGAATTTAAAAATTAATCATTTAATATTATGCTAATTACCCATAACGTTTTATAACAAAAATGCAATTTATTTGTTGGAGGAAAAGAGCTAGTTCCTTTACGTATTTCACTGGTTGCTCAGGCCAGATCATCAGGAAACCTTTTTCATAATTTTAGAGAAGCCAAAAATACTCTATAAGTAATAAAATTCTCCAAAACACAATTGGCCCTTTTTGTGCCAAAATACACAAAAAAGCTACAACTTTGAAACTTTGCCACAATATTTTAAATTTTGCTCGCTAACTAAGACAAAAAATTGCTGAAAATTGTATTTTGCAAAAACTGTTTCGAAAAATCAAAAATTTTTATATGCTTATAACTCGCTCAACATTAAAGCATAATTTTATAGGTATTAACTAGACCTTTAAGACCAAGTTTAGCTTTTAAAAATCAAACAAAAATTAAAGAAATGCCAAGCTCTGAAAGAATTTGCAGGTGCGATGTACCCAATTTCAGACCTTATAGCGTCACCCCTGGCGACGACGATGCTGCCCAGCGTCATAACTTAAGCTCAGATACTGTTCTGCTATGCTTATGTCAAATTTCGGATCGATCGGCCTAGCGCTTTGCAAATGGCTGAGTTATTTCCAAAATATTTTGATTCTGCCCCCCTGTGCAATGGTCTGCTTCACAAAATTTCATTATATGAGACATTTTACATGTCATCTGATTTCATCGAAAATATATTTTTGTAATATGAGAAAATGCTTAAATTTATTTTAAATTTTATGCGAATTTTTTTTATGAGTTTTTTAAACATTTTTATAACTAAATAAATTTGTTTTTCATACTATTTTACATTTTTATTTGCCTAAGAAGTAGAGAGTAAATTTTTATTTTATTGCATTTGTTTATGTACATTTTTAGATATTTATTTTTTCTGAAAGTGAAAAGCGTAGTTAATGCTTTAACAGCCAGCGTAATAAAATAAGCTTTCAACAAGGTGTCAAATATACTTTAACGGCAAGCGGCTTAAATCAAATATGAGTGAAATGTTAAGGTAATACTTTTTTAGGGAAGCAATTAAGATTTAGGGAGTTGTCCGCCAGCAAGTTTAATTTTTAGGGTTTAGGTACTCAAAGGATAAAAAAACAATGAAAATAATTCAGCCATTTGTAAAGATGCAAAATTTGACATGAGCATAGTAGATGGGTATTTGAGTTTAAGTTTGGAGTCTGAGCACCATCCACTTGTCAGGGGTGGTGATATTTGGACTCAAAGTTGGGCACCTCGCCTCTGCAAAATTTCTTAAATTTTTATAAAATTTTTAAGAATTTTCTTAAGGATCTAGTCTATATTACAAAACTGTGCTCTAATCTGCAATTAATGTTTTAAAATGAGCGAGTTATAAGTATTTGCAAAATAAATTTTTAAGTTTTTCGATTTTTTCCAATTTTTTCAAAATATCAATTACAACTTTCAACAAATTTTTTTAAATTTGTTGTAGTAGGCGAAAAAAACTTAAAATATTATGGAAAAATTTCAAAATTATATATTTTTTGAGATAAAAATTAGACGACTTTTAATTTAAAAATTACAAAATCATTGCATTTTTGTGTATTTTAGCTTAAAAAAGAGCCATAATATTTTTTAATAGAAAAAAATTCTTAAGGGATATACATATAGTAAAAAATTTTTTATTTTACATCGAAATTTTGACTTTAGCCTATTTGTTCTAAAATCCCAAAGAAAGGTTTGGAAGAAGAAGACTGCTGTTAAAAATCTATATATACTCCCAATTATTGCTGAAAGTATTCCATTATTTCATTGCTGAAAGTATTGTCTTTATGGACAAAATACTAAAAAAAACTCCAATTAAGGGAGTTTTGTTTTTTATTTTGGGAATTGTGGGATTTCATTGATCTTATTGTTTTTAATTAAAAAAATTCTAATCTCTAAAAGAATTTGCAGGGGCGATGTACCCAACTTTGAGGCCACATAACACTACCCCTGGCTAGCCTAAGCCCAGTATCAAAACTAAAGCTCAGATACTCCTCTGCTATGATGCTCATGTCAAATTTTGGATCAATCGGACTTGAACTTTTCAAATGGCTGAATTATTATCAAAATACATATATGTCACATGTAGTAGTGGAACCGTAATAGACTCTTGAAATGTTTAATTTACAAACGTAAAAATCGCCGCTAAAAAAAATAAAAATGGTTTTAAATATATTTAACCGACTTCAAAAAAGAAGGAGGTTATCAATTCGTGTGAATGTTGCTTTTTTATGTTTGTACCCGAAGAACTCAGCCATTTCTGAACCGATGTTACAGATTGGTCCCGTTTTAATAACAGTTCATTATTTTGAAAATTAAAGGGTGTCCCCATACAACATACATGTTTTTTCGTGTATGTATTAAGAACCTAAAGGGCACCAATTTAAAATTAAAAAAAATTGCTTACCACTATACCACCAATTACCACCAACAAAAAGTAATAAAAAAAATAATTTTAGAATTTAAAGATGCTTAATTTCACATAGCCTTTACTTCTTTTCCTGCTAATTTTGGCGCATTACTTCTTACATTTTTAGTTTAGTACCGGTACCTAACTATCTGTTTTGAAGTCGGTTTTTAGCAAGAATTATTTACGTTTTAGTTGAATTTTAAAAAAGGCCCGCACTATGACATATATTCTCAGAAGGTGAACAAAAACCATTTTGAAAATTATTACATAATTTATTTTGGTTCAAAATCTTTTAAAACAGAAAAGCTGTAGTAATTTAAAAAATAAAATTTACATACAATTTGAATCGTATTAACTTTATATAAAAGTACCCATTCCTGGATAATCACTCAAGAGCAACGGCTTGATATAAATTTTTAAAATTTATATAGAATTCTAAAATTATTGTAGAGTAGTTCTGAAAATAGTGTGTAAAATATCCCGCTGACAAAAATAAAAAGTTCTGTCAAGTTTGCAGTATCTTTAAATCGGTAAAATTTCGTACTTTCACTACATTTTTTCTATTTGCTTTTGGAAATAAACTATTTTTGCGGGTAAAAAGTAACCTATATTGGAACCGAGATACTAAGGTACATCCTCACAGAATTTTATTAAAATTCATCCAGTAGTTTTTACGTGATGCGAACACAGACAGACAAATATTCCAATTTCGGTTACAAACTGCACTAGCAACAAAATTTTCCAAAAATATATCATGTACAGAAATGGTACTGTTACAGTTTTAGTATATGTATGAAAGTATACGCTTTTATGTTTTCTAGCAAAAAATAAAGACCAAAGTTTCACCTAGTAAACAAAAAAAAACGCGTTTCAAAATTACAATCCCATCAAAAGTTATGGATTTACAATTTTGAGAACAATTTTGTTCTTCGGTTAGCTACTTAGTTACGAATCCAATGCTATTTTATTTTTTAAAGAATATTTGCTCAATAAAATAGCATGTATTTTATTTTTAAGAACGTAATGGCGATAGTTGAAACAAAGCACAATGAGGCATTTTAAACTGCTTTTTATTTAAAGGAAATTGCTCTAATTTTATTTTTTTATTGACCCAGTAATAGTTTTGTTCGTATACAAAGTTTAGATAAAATACTTCCTTATAAGTCGCTAATAAATAGCGAAGAAAAACAAGATCGCTATCGAATGATCTTGTAAATGTAAGATATAAAATAACAAGAAATTGAAAATAGCTAAAGAAACCCCTACATACATAAATATTTTCATACTTGAAATGTTAACTTCTAAAAACACAGCTTGTTAAGTGTCAATATTAATAATTTATACGTAATTAGATCGAGCAACAAAATAACAAACAAAAATTAAAAAAATCTCTAGACAAAAATAAATGTAGGCTCAACTTGGTGTCTCTCTCTCTCTCTCTCTCTCTCTCTCTCCGATGATTAGTTTTCAATAAATATTATTCCTTTATATGAAACTCTTACTATTCGGTTTGAAATAAATTTAAGCCGCAGTCATTCACTGGCCATGATCACCCAAGCAGAGATTGATGTAAATGATTATTGATAATTCAAAAGATCACATAACGATCAGAGTTGATGGGAGACACTGCAAATGAAACCAATTTAACTCTCCTTATATGTACGTACATATCAAGTCTTGTGATTTTGACTGCGGTTCTTACTTTTATAGGAAAAAAGTAAGTCTTAGTTTCTGCCACAAATATTTATAAAGTAATTTAAGATTTATTATTGAATTAATTCGTTTGATATGAACGCAGTCAACTTAAATGTCAGACAATGGTGATGAGTAAAAAAGTAAATACACCCAGTCCTCGATTTCAATGTTTTCTTTCTTGTATACAAGAAGAGTTCTTTTAAATTCCACACGAACTGTATTTTAAAATGAAACACATCTACAGCCAAGTAAAAGAAGCTTTAACAATGTTTTGCATTATTCATCACTTAGCCGTATAAGCGTTTTCTGAACAAACGTTTTCGCAAAACCAAAAAAAAAAATTATTCATTTATTATCGCAGAGAACATAATATGGTTCTTGTGACTATAGCACAACTATGTACAAGAGAGGCGGGCGGACTATTGGAGTGCAGAGGCAATGGAATAGTCCCCTGTTTCTTCCATTGACCCTTTTGAAAAACATGACACTGTCGAAATACCCTTTAATTTTTAGTAATTGTCATATCGGCCGTGGCAACACATCTTCTCTACAAAATTTCAAGATTCTACCTATTACGGTTCAAGAAATAAGACGTTATACATGCAAATCACGTCACTGCCGGAAAACCCTTTCATTTTTAATTTTTTTATAGGGGTCATGGTAGTACCCCATCTGTGAAAATTTCAAGAGTCTGCCTGTTATCGTTCAAAACTCAGGCGATATACATGCAAATTAGGCCACTATTGGAACACCCTGTAATATTTAGGTTCAATTTTGCATACTTGTTCATATAGTGAACATAGTTTTAATTACTGTCTGCAAATTTTTAATGGTTGCCTCCTACAGCTCAAGAAATAAAGACATAATAGTAAATAACACGTCACTTTCGGAACACCCTATGAGTTTTAGTATTTTTTTTAATAGCGGCCATAGGTAGACACCTTCTCTGAAAACTTCAAGAGTCTACCTATTATTGTTCAAAACTTAGGCCATATACATGCAAATGACGTCACAATCTGAACACCCTTTAATTTTGAGGATGATTTGTTTATACTTGTTTATATAGCGAACTAAGTTTTAATTACCGTTTGTCAATTTTAAATGTAAGCCTCCTACAGTTCAAGAAATAAACACATATGCGTGAATAATACGTCTCTATCGGAAGACGTTTTATTATTTGTTGATATAGCGGCAACAGTTATACATCTTCTGTATAACTGTTGCCGCTATACCTATTATGCTTCCAGAGATAAAAGGTGCTGACAGACGGACAGACATTGTAGCAAAAAAACAAAGCGGTTACGTTTTTACCCTCTGGGTACGGAAACCTAAAAATTATGGGTTAGATATCAGGTAATCTATACGTCCTTACTTTAGAATACGACGTGGCTGCGCTCTCCTGTTCATTTCAGCAGGCTGCCCTGGCAAATGCCCCATAAGTGGAATGAAATTTTCATCTAACTGCAAACGCCATGTCAGCATCGTAAGTAAACAAATTTCCACCGCGAAACCTCAAAGATATCAGTGCAGGATTTAAAGTCATAACACATGAAATTGTTTTCAAGACTTCATCCCGAGGTGTTCTTCCATTACATCTGTTACTAAAGCAGGAGAACCAAATGTATGTCAGGAAATGAATAACCCTTTATAACGAGTGATTTTTTAAGAGCTTAAGAACTTTTTTAAAAAAAAAACGCATAAAATTTGCAAAATCTCATCGGTTCTTTATTTATTTTTATATATTTTATTTTTGAAGATAATTTCATTTAAATGTTGACCGCGGCTGCGTCTTAGGTGGTCCATTCGGAAAGTCCAATTTTGGGCAACTTTTTCGAGCATTTCGGCCGGAATAGCCCGAATTTCTTCGGAAATGTTGTCTTCCAAAGCTGGAATAGTTGCTGGCTTATTTCTGTAGACTTTAGACTTGACGTAGCCCCACAAAAAATAGTCTAAAGGCGTCAAATCGCATGATCTTGGTGGCCAACTTACCGGTCCATTTCTTGAGATGAATTGTTCTCCGAAGTTTTCCCTCAAAATGGCCATAGAATCGCGAGCTGTGTGGCATGTAGCGCCATCTTGTTGAAACCACATGTCAACCAAGTTCAGTTGATCCATTTTTTGGCAACAAAAAGTTTGTTAGCATCGAACGATAGCGATCGCCATTCACCGTAACGTTGCGTCCAACAGCATCTTTGAAAAAATACGGTCCAATGATTCCACCAGCGTACAAACCACACCAAACAGTGCATTTTTCGGGATGCATGTTCAGTTCTTGAACGGCTTCTGGTTGCTCTTCACTCCAAATGCGGCAATTTTGCTTATTTACGTAGCCATTCAACCAGAAATGAGCCTCATCGCTGAACAAAATTTGTCACATTTGAACATTTCGAACCGAACACTGATTTTGGTAATAAAATTCAATGATTTGCAAGCGTTGCTCGTTAGTAAGTCTATTCATGATGAAATGTCAAAGCATACTGAGCATCTTTCTCTTTGGCACCATGTCTGAAATCTCACGTGATCTGTCAAATACTAATGCATGAAAATCCTAACCTCAAAAAAATCACCCATTAGAACATATTCCCAGTATACCTTTGACTGAATGTGACAAATTGGCCACTATATAAAAACCAAAAATGAAATGGGGTTGCCGGCCTAAATAACAATTCGTCAGGAGTATAAAAATACATGTCCTTTAATGATTTATTTTATAAGACCCCCTCTCCACACAATATGTTTTTGTATGGATGTGTAACAAGATACCTTGGTGTGTTTCAATAATGAAGTGTGAGGTTTATTGTGTAAATAATTATTGCATTGTGATCACAGTTGTTAACTAGTTATAAA
This sequence comes from Phasia obesa, assembly GCA_949628195.1. NCBI lineage: Eukaryota > Metazoa > Arthropoda > Insecta > Diptera > Tachinidae > Phasia > Phasia obesa. Next base: position 115,101,459 of record OX451217.1, read on the forward strand.
TGTCTGTTTGTAAGTGATCTTGTATATTATCACACGCATATCAAATCCACACAAACACATTAACAACCAACATTAAACGTTGCAAGTGGAGGTAATAAAAATATAACTGACTGTGGCTGTTTTGCCTCAATAAACATTTGGAATTTTTCATCATTAAAATGATCGCTGTATTCACAATCACATCAGATCATGCCCACCCTACTTTGTACTAGAGTATTTAAAACCCGGCCATTTTAAAAAACCGGTTTTCGGTTTAGTCCAAAAAATTGTATTTTTTAAAAAAACCGTTATCGGTTATTTTTACCCGGTTTTATATATACTTTGATATGAATGCACAAAAAAAATATTTGTACCAATTAATGGTTTTAATTAGTTTTCGATAAAAATGTAATTAATTTTTAATGAATTCAATCCTATTCCTAATTCAGAAATTAAACAATAATCTTCCAAACAAGTAAATATTTGAATTAAGTAAAAATTTAATTTAAATTTGTATCTGGAACCAATTAAAATCTTCAATTGGAGCAACATTTTTGTTGTGTGATAAAACAGAAAACAGTTTAATTTATTTTTTGTATATTTTTATTTAACAAAATATTTTTATTTAAAAAAATTCATATTTTATTACAAAATAAGGACTAGATTGATACATTGAAATTAGACTTATTACATTTTTAACCGAATTCAAAAAAGAAGGATGTTATCAATTCGTCTGAATGTTGCTTTTTTTATGTATGTGCCCTACAGCCATTTTTGAACCGATTTTAAAATGTTTTCTTTATTTGAAAGGTTATGCTTCCAGTTTGGTTTCGTTTTAAAAACAGGTTATTATTTTAAAAATTAAAGGGTGTCCACATACACATACATGTTTTTTACGTGTATTAAGAACCGTATAGGGCACCAATTTAAAATTTAAAATATTGGATGTAACAGAAAGTAATAAAAAGATAAATTTAAAATTTAAAGGGTGTCCCCATAGTTGATATAATTTAACCTATATGGGCCTATCTTCTGAACCGTTATAGATAAATCCTTGAAAATTTGACAGAATGTCGATTACTATCATCGTTATAAAAATAAGAAGTATAAATATTCAAAATTATTGGGTGCTCCAATAGTTCCTTTAATTTGATGTATATCGCCACAATTTTTAACAGTTGTACATAGACTGTTGAAATTTACAAACATCTATATTGCTAAGTCCGCTATAAGAAAAAGTATAAAATTTGAATTTGGAAATAAAAGGGTGTCCCAATAGTTGATGTAATTCTATGTATGTGCCCAAACTTTTGAACTGTGGTAAACAGACAGCAGAAATTTACAAGGACCCTGTATTGCAAAGTCCGCTATAACATGTATATAATTTATATTTAGAAATGAAAGGGTGTCCCTATAAATGATGTAATTTGACCTATATGGCCCTTTCTTTTAACCCGTTATGGACAAATACTTGAAAATTAGTTAGAATATCCACAACTTTGTCTGGTATAATAACAACTATAAATATTTAAAATTATAAATTAAAGGGTGTCCCAATAGTTCATGTAATTTGATGTATATGTATTCAAAAAAATCTTTGTGATCGTCTTCTATAACAACAGGTCTTTAATTTAAAATTTTAAATTAAAGAGTGTCCCAATATATGATGTTATTTGATCTATATGGCCCTATCTTTGAAACCGTTATAGGCAGAGGCTTGAATGGTGTCCCCATAAAAGACGGATGCTGGTGAAAATATCTTAAATTTTGAACAGTAATAAGGAGATGCTTGACATTGACATAGGCTGTACTTTTTTTCCCGCTAATTTTATTTGGTTAAAATCTAATTCTTACAGATTATTTCTTATATTTTTAGTTTAGAATTGGTGCCCATCTATCTGTTTTGAAGTCTTTTTTTTGTAAGAATTATAATTAGCTGGTAGGCTTAATGGCAGTGGTAGTTCATCAGTCATGGAGTTGCGTGTCCGATTTCTATCAGAGACTGCGGGTGTTTTATTATTACTATTCTTAAATTAAGTTGGAATATAATCTGTAATTGCTTTAAAATAACTCGGTAGCTCATGTACCACTAAAGATATCTTAATGAAATTTCACAGAGGCTTGTGGGTAAGCCACCAAAATTGGATACGCCAGGTATACATTGGTTTGGGAGGAAATTAGATTAGAATTTTTTTTTAATTTTTGGATGACCTTAACTTAGTATTTTTGATATGATCGGCTTATCATTGATATTGGTCACATTTAGAACAAAATAGTGTCAAGTTCTGTGTTCTGATAACGCGATTCGTTAAAAAGTTAGGACGCTTTGAAATGGGAAAGTGTAAAAACCACCCCTTTTTTAGAATTTTCACCAAAAAAAGTGGTATGGTTTTTTTGCTTGTACAAATGAAGCTTTCTCCGGTAAACTTACTTGAACTATTTGGAAGACAACCTATTGCAAATAGAAATGAAGGAAATATTTTGTCATAAATTTTAAAGGTTCTCCCTCCGAGTGCAAAGCACGGATTGAAATAAAGATTTTGAAAGCTTCATTTCTCGGATATATACTCCAAGGTAGCCATTTTTGTAAAAAAAACCCAGTCCAGTTGTTAAAAAAAATTATAACATTTTTATTTCTAAAACACACTTTATGAATTTTTCAGTTTTGAAGGTAAATAATAATTGAAAAATGCAGCGTGAAAAATTTTTTTCCGAAACATTAATCCAATACCAATTACTTGTATAAAAAGTATATACTTAAGCTGTAGAAGATCCACAAACCTTGCCGTTTATGTCGTTTTTTATGTAAAAATGCAAATCTACTCGAAAAAACACCTCTGCTTTACCTCTGTAAAATTTCATTAAGATTTATTGTTCATGAGCAACCGAATTATTTCTAAAATAAAATGTTTTTAAACCCCTGTGAATTGTCTTGTAACATTTAATAATAATAAAGCTCTGTTACCAATTAACCATCAATAATAATATCGCAGCTCTGAGCCAGGTTTTAAGCAACGCTTCTTAATTTTTTCCTTGTTTTGTTTTTATAAAAAATAACCACTAAATTAATGTGAGATAGAAAAGCGATGTCCATAAATAAACTTACGTAACCGGTTATTCACAAAAACCGAAACCGTATTTACAGAAAAACCCTTGATACCGGTTTCTGTTATGAATACTCTACTCTATACCAGGGATGGTAAATGAAATTTTGAAATTGTACCAACCGGCTTTTTAAATTGTACTTTTTGTACTGAAATTGTACCAAAAAAAATTTGGTTGTAAATTTAAATTTATTTACTTAGCGGATGGCATAGATACGGAGACAGTACCGATAGCCACTTAACTGATAGAGTTAATCTTAGCATGCAAGTGTTAAACTTAGTTTAGTACCAGCGTTCTAAATACTTCTGAGATTGTAATGAAATTAAAACAAAGAAGAAAAGATCTTTCATTTGAGAAGTTTTTTTGGGATATCGCTCCCTGGTAGCTCCTCTAAATTGTCGATACAAGGGTTGGATAACCAAAAATATCTTCTGCGTCGGATCACAATAAATTTAATTGCAACTGGTTCTAGAAAGGGTTTTTGGGTTAAAATATATTTTAAGGTTATACGCGATTACCTATATGCACGTATTTTCGAAAGATTCGTAATTATTTTCATTTCTTTCACTTACGATACGTTTTATGGAGAAATTTTCTATTTTCTCTTCAGGCAACTAAAATAAACTGACATAGGACTTATTTCTAGGCTTCAGGGAATCGCGACCTTAATTTAAGTATTTGAGTTATTTATTTGAAAGTTGAAGGATTTGTGTAATTAGAAATGAGACAAACCATCTAAAACAAAGTTATTAAAGATTTTAAATTGTACCAAATATGCCATTGGTGTATCGTCGTACTTTTCAGATCGGAAATGAACCAAAAAAAGTACCATTGTACCAGCTTTACCAACCCTGCTCTGTACTAATAGCAATACTTGTAAATATCTTATAAAACAACCAAACAGACATTGAATTTACACAGCTTTAAAGATGTTAAGACCGTGTTATTTGATCGATTGCTGTTAAGGTGAGAAGCAGAAATATTTACAACGATATGTTGGAATTTTGTTGGTTTGGTTTTTCTATGTCATGTCGTTGTGGTTATTTTTTTTTTTTTTTCTTATTTTACTGTGTGAAAAATTTAAGGCAAACAGTGTTAACTCTGTTAAAAAGGGAAATCTTTATTTGACACTATAAAAAGCACTCAATATGTTTTATCAGCCAATCAGAGAGACAGTCGGATGGAATATACATAAAAATGCACACATTGTGTGTTTAATAGTTGTTAAAACCCGATATGGAATATGTTTTGAATTTATGCAATATAAATTTGTATGATACATGCATACATATGTATGTATGTATGTATGTATGTATGTATGTATGTATGTATGTATGTATGTATGTATGTATGTATGTATTTATGTTACTTGTTTGCCTTCAGACAATCTGTTTTTACTCTATCATGATTGAAAGCCGAAAATATATTTATAATTCTTTACAAATATTTCCCAATTTTGTACTAGGGGTGTGATTTTAAAAAAATGTTTCATTTTTCAACGTAGGGTAATCAGGTCTGGCTACGATATTAAAACGATTACTATTTTATTTAGGTCCGAAATTAAATAAAATGTATACGTAACTCGTTTCAAAAGCCATTGAGCGTGTGAGAATTCGACTTACTAAAGCAAAAAATATCGCATAACCAAGTTAGTATGATTTTACGCCTTTAGGTTATTTTCGCTGAGGTTACATAAATGACATTGTCCCCTATTAATTAATAGCTTCAATTGTAAAAGGTAGTTTTTGTAGTGTCAGTTTGTTTTGTTTTATGTTTCTTTAGTTTTATTAGTTCCGATACGCGGCTAGCGAGAAGAGTTGGGACCCCCTGAAGAGAAAAGAACAAGAGCTAGACGGAAACCTCGCCAGTCCAACCGGTCCGTAACAATATGGCATATTTAGTAGTTGGGTATTTACTAGAGATTGACAGGTAAACAAAATTTATCGATATATTTTTAACATATCGGGTGAAAAAATATGAAATTTCAAAATATCGATATTTTTATCAAGAACATTATACGAAATTTTAAAAATTACGAAAAACTGTCTTATTAATGCGTGACATATTACAGTTATAACAATAACATTCATATTTGTATATACATATGTATATTTAACCCTTTCGGGACGGCTGGAATAATACGTCCCAATAATTTTCAAACTTTCGTATTTTCTTCGTTTTCAATACAATTTTTTTTAATAGTCCCAAAAACAGGTTGAAGTGTTAATTAAAAAATGTACTTGACAATGAACATCACAACATCATTGATATTTAAGCAGTTTGCACAGATTATTTGCAGAAAACTGTTGTAAAAGCATCATAATGTAGTGAAAATTTGTTGATATTGTAAAAAAGTGTGTGATTTATTAAACCAGATTAGTTGGTGGTGTTTCATGATATATAGCAGACTTGATAAAATAGGGATATATAGTACCAATAGGTTTTTCACGTGGGATTAATAGTCCCAATACACATTTTAGATGGCTAAAAAGAAGCTAACTATTGAGAATCTTGAACATATTGTATGTGAAGACTCTGAAGACGATTTTGAGGACTCTGGAAGTGAATATTCGACTGAGAATTCCGATGAGTACGAAAATGTTTCAGAAATTGATGATAATGTAAATGTGCCATTTGAAAAGTGGTGTCACAACCAGTTGTTAATTGGGTAAATGTTACTCCCAATAGCTGTCAGGTTTTCCAACCTAAATAAAATTTTATATATTTTGTTTAATTAGAATAGCTACCCAAAAAAATTTTTGGGATCATATATCCCACAAAGGAAGCTTATTAGGATTATACTATGTCCCAGGATGAGAAAAGGATTTCATAATTTCTTAGTATGCAGAACATATTTTTTCCTCCATTATTTCTCTACGAATATATAAAAATTTCTATTATAAATATTTCCATTTTTAGAAAACTCCGTCCCGAAAGGGTTAAACTTGGAATAAAACTAAACTTTTAGGAAATCAGAAAAGATTTGAAATGCTCATAAGGTACTTAATTTTTAAATATAATACATAAATATGCCTCTTACATAATTACTCTTTAGAACGAAGAAATTTTCTTATCTCTATTTAAGCTGTTTTGACAAAAGTTCACAGATATTTTAATATAAAACTACTATTAAGGTTTTCACTTAACGGTTATATGCTAAATCAGGGGACGGCCTAAATTAAATATTTTATGATACATTAGGAGGGCTTCGCTGTTTCATTTGCTTGTCTATTGTCAATCAGCTTCTATTATTAAGTACCGACAGATGTACTGCAGAAGTAACTCGTTCTGAAGACACCGAGTAAGCATGACATATTAAGTCTTCCAAGGTGACAATTTATAATTTTTTCTTTTTGGGATCGGCTTCAATAATATAACGACAAAATTGATCTAGGCATTGTTTTAGCTGATTGGGCACAAAGCTACCTTATGTTACTTGAGGCATATTACATAACATTTACACCAATACTATACACGTATCCCCAAATTCATAAAAATTAAAGTTTACTTGAAGTATTCTTTATTACAAATTTTATATACAAATTTTGCATAAAGTATGCCTAAACTATTTTTTTATGAATAAGAGCAATAGTGTTTTATAGATGGAGTAGCTTCGAAAATGTAATAAAAATGCAACCACCTTAATTTTGTCTGAGCTCGCACGTAGTGAATATTGTATATGGTACAATAGACCATGAGATATTCAAAGGTTTTCATTTACAATATGCCAATTGCTAAAGATTATATATTTCAAAACACGCATCCAGAATTTAAAAATATATCTAATTTTGATGTCGCGTCTTGTAGCAATAGTTTTTTGAAAAATATCGGTGTTTCGATTAAGCGATGTTTTGCGCAAGTCTAATATTTACCCCTCAAATCGTGAATAAATCGATGTCAAGATTTCAATGGATTTATACGATTTGAGGTCTCCTGAATCCATTTTACATATTTTCGCGATGATGTCTGTGGTTGGTTAGGTGTGTATTCCACTATTATGTAAAGACTGTACAGGTCATACCGTTTGACACATCAGAATGAAATTTAGTATGTGCCTTTGGTGCTGTTTGAAGAGCTGTGTAGTTTTTGGACATAATCGGGAAAGGGCAAGGGGTAGTTTACCCACACCCCAAACCGAAAATAATTAATTTTTCGATTTGAATATACTTTGAACTATTATTCTTTATGTAATATATCCATAAAATATCTGTTTCCGTGAGTTATAGTAAAGTAGTGTTAGGCCACTCAAGATTTTTTTTAACAATCGAGATTTTTTAGACAGCTTTTAAATTTTTCAAAAATAGAATAAAATAAATTTCATGCTGTCATCCAACACTTCTACTTCGAAGCTAAACATCTAAGTGAATTAAAGGTGGTTTAGGCGAAACCATATTCGATATTACTGCCACATTACGGATAATGAAACTTGTACATCACCTTCATTTAAGAGAGGTCTTCATAAATCGTAGATTAAGTTCGGTTTCAAATTTTCCTCAAAAATGTTGATGTGAAAAAGCTGAAAAGAAATTTTCTTACAATGAGATCAAACCAGTGCTGTTAAGTTTCGATTACGATTAGGAATCGATTAGATTACATTTTAAAAAGAATTGTACTGATTATATAATTATATTTTAAACAAATGCTGATAACTAATTGAATGCGTTTAATAATAATCGAAAAATAATCTGGATTACTAGAAACTACAACAAAATAATCGAAAAGAATCAAAAGAAATCAAAAAATAATCCGACTACTTTTGATTCTTTTTGATTATTAAAAGTAATCTTTAGAAGTATTCGGATTATTTTTGGTTAGTTTTCTCTTTTTACAACAATAAACCATTACAAATGGAATTGTTAGTAGCTTTATTGGCCCGATAATGCTGAGAATAGTTTACTATTGTAAAAAGGGAAAACTAAAAATGCACAAAACTGCTAAAAGAGCGACTAGAATTCCCAAGAATTGCGGCTTGTAATACCAAGCAGTGACACACTATTGTGTGCGGACTTTCTTGTCCAAACCTAGAAGTAGCTTAGTTTTTGCAGTTTGGAACAAATAGCTCGCGACATTCTGCAATCCTCCCTAACCTCCCAAGACCAGTTAGTTCTTTTTACTACCCAATCAGAGAGAAGCCAATAGTAGTGACTAATCGGTGGCTTCACCGATTCTTCTCTGTCTAGGTTAGTTTCTTCTCAACCCAATCTTTTGATTTCGTCATCGTTGAGCGCAATGAAATGCGCTCAACATTGCAATATACTTGTGCGCCAGCGCATCGACACTGATTTGACACTGTTTCCTTTCAAGGCTTTAAGTGCCGCTTGGCTGTCAGCGTACAGAGTGACCTCGTTTCTTCCTGCAAAGTGTCCAGACACCGTCAACAACTCTGCCGGATCACACTGCAATCGTTTATTAATCTGTATGAAATGTGTGTTCTAGTTCCTAGAATGTGGACCTCAGTACCAATGCCCGCTTTCATCTTGAAACCATTTACGAACACCGCAGTCCCGTAGTACAGCTTAACAGATCCCAACCAGTCTTCCCTTTTCTTACAACTAAGGGTATCCTGCTGAAATCAAACTTAGTGGTCATAGAGTCCGTTAGCTCAGGGGTTAATGACTCCGACTTCGAGCAGAAGTTTTGTGTGCCCTATATATTGCTCCACCAACCATAATTCGAAAAGTCTAAGCAAACTTCTCGCCGCAAACTTCCGGCCACAAAGGAAGGCATCAATGGGAAGTAGGTGCAGAATGCTATCCAAGGCTGTTAGAGGTGTACTTCTCCTTGTGCCTGTGATGCCAATTCAAGCACATCTCTCGAGATTGGCAAGAGCAGTATGTTTATTCTGCTCTTGCTTTTGAAAACTGTTTGTGTGTTAGCACTGGTGAGCTATTGTGTTTTTATTTTTGTTTTAGCTCTTTTGCCAAAATACTAGTAGCTTTTAAAGCACTGGAGACCCATGCTCTCCTCTTCGAATAAATAACCTAAAAATACCTCTACTTGGGAAGGAAAAATACCTCGGTATATATCTTGATGAGCTACTTACATTTACAATTAAAATTGACGCAATTAATGTTGTAAGAAATGTAAAGAAATTCAGATATAGGGCGCTATGCCAGAAGAAATTTGAAGGCGCCAAATAACAAGATTCTGCGAATGATCAAGCCAGTGATATACAAAAAAAAACAAACATGGCGAAGATCTGAACATGCTATATGTGAAAGCAGAAACTGTGAAACATGAGGCGACGCTGTCCTGTAACATCTAAAGTAGTCATGACTACATTCGATTGCGATCGATGATATTAATATAATATAATCTTGAAGTATACCTACCTTATTTACACCTGGAAAATTATTTTTTAACTTTAAGATATTGAATTCAAAACGCCTTGAAGTTATTGACAGATTACTAAATCACGACCAAAGTAAACAAAACATTTATATTTTGCTATTGGGTACAAGATTTCCCAATAAACAAAAATAGCATCAATTTCACTTAAACACGCGAACTTACAATTTGCATAAATTTACGCTTTATTTAAACAAAATAATAAAATAAAACAAAACAAAAGCAATACTAAGAGTTTACAAATTAAATTAAACATGCAACTCCTCTATTTATAAGTTAACACATGTTTAAAGTTCATAAATTTATCGAAGGAGACTAAATAAATCCAGCATAACAGAATTAATATTTTAATTTGCGTCTTTTTTTTTTGAAAATAATTATAAATGCAGACTGTGAGCGGGCACCCCAAAATTATATGCTCATTTATTAAAAACACAAACAAAACCGCTATTGCTGTTCAAGAGTGCTAAAGACGTGCTTAATGATTAAAAAGGAAGAAGCGGCTTTAAGCTCAATTTAATGTGACACCATGTGTTGTGCCAAGAGGCGTATTCTTCTGCATTTTTCTCTTTGCAACATTTTATTTTCTTTTAATTTAAAAGGCAACAACATTTTGTTCTTTTATTTTCAAATTGCCAAAAAATGTCTACTATACTGTGGCATCGGTTACAAAAGGACATATTTGAAAAAAAAAAAACAAAAAAATTAACAAAACTTGCCTTCAATTGAGCCTACACATGCATTAATCAGTGGGGGATTTGGCCAAAAAAATTTATAATGCTTTAGTTTTAAAACGGATTGTCGGTTTTTACTCAAACTGTAGTTCTGAATTTGCTCATTATAGCCGTCAGGGGTTAGGCGTTATCTTGTCTTAAATTAGGGTAACTAGGTTATTTCAAATTTTGTTTTCTGCCGATTTCTCTAGCTGAACACCACAACAACTTAACCATACGAGTAATATCAGAGAGTTTAAAAGCTGTATGACTTTCGACACTAAGATTTTTCTTTCTTTAGCGACCTTAGTGTAGTTATTTTTGTAAGTTGCCGAAACAAAACCCAACCGATTTTAAGGGATCCGTAGCCAAAGAGTAAAAACGTAACCCTATTGTTTTTGCTACAATGTCTGTGCGTCTGTCCATCTGTCAGCCTTCTATCTCTGGAACTGTAATAGGTAGACTCTTAAAGTTTTCACAGAAGATGTATAACTGTTGCCAAATACTTAAATTTATAGGGTTTTCCGATAGAGACATGTTATTCACGTATATGTGTTTATTTCTTCAACTGTAGGAGGCATACACTTAAAATTTACAAACAGTAATTAAAAATTAGTTCGCTATATAAATAAGTATCAAAAAATCAACTTAAAAATTAAAGGGTGTTCAGATAGTGACATGATTTGCATGTATATGGCATAAGTTTTGAACCATAATAGGTAGACTCTTGAAATTTTCAGAGAAGGTATATACCTGTGGCCGCTATAGCAACAAATACTAAAACTTATAGGATATTCCGAAAGTGACCTGTTGTTTCCGTTTATGTCTTTATTTCTTGAGCTTTAGGAGGCAACTATTTAAAATTTGCAGTCAGTAATTAAAACTATGTTCGCTTTATAAACAAGTATATAAAATTATACCTAAATATTAAAGGGTGACGTGATTTGCAATTATATGGCCTAAGTTTTAAACAATAATAGGTAGACTCTTGAAGTTTTTACAGGAGGTGTATTCCTATGGCCACTATAACAAATAAAATAAATAAAAGAAGTCAGACACTGGATAACAGCCAGCCAGGAAATTAGTCAAATAAGCAGCAAAAATAATTTGGGTGGGTCTCGCTCCAATGATTGATTTCAACTAATTCTTTATCTGCCAATTGCCATTTGCAAATTATTCCACATTCACTTTATGACATTTCTTTTTATGCCAGCCCAAGGTAGATTTATCTTACTAGGTAGCGTCGTCCGCCCAGCTAATTTGGCAGCTCGACATGTCAAAAGTTGTATGTGTTTAGAAATTTTATAGTGCATATATAAAACAAATATACGCCTTGTCAATTTTCTTCTATGTTTTTTGACATTTCGAACTACAAAGCAACAATAAAATGCCATGTTGTTCTATTATTGTTGTATTTGTTGTAGAGCCGCCACTACCTAGTAAGATAAAACAACCTTGCGCCAGTCTTTAAGTCAGTTTATTTTTTATAATATTTTCCAATTATTCTTTCCTTTAAATCGTGTTAACATTTTTGATTTTATTTATAATTTATAATTTTTAATTTTAAATTTTTGTTTTATTTTAAATTATTAATCATTTAGTTTAAATGCTTAAATCACAGTTGTCATGTTTTACTATTTAATCATGTTTCTTGTTTAATTTAAAACTCTCTTGACAATAAACACATTTCATATTTCATTTCATTTACTCGTAAAATTAATTCAATTAAAAATAACAACCTGATCTTTGCTTGAAAACAAAATTTTATTATTGCAACACCCACTTTATTTTCAATAAATAATGAAAAGATAAAAAATATACATTTTTTAAAAAAGCATCTCTTAACATTCCACAAATAATTCTCGTTATGAAATGCTAATGATGTCGATGATAAAGGCCAATATTGAAAATTTAAAAGTGTTTATGGCTTTTAAATTGCAAACAAATTAAAATATTTTCTCGAATAGACATTATTTGTAAATCACAAAGAATAAATAAAATTAGAAAAATAATATAAATGTACCCCTACAAGTATTTTAATGGATTACGATTGTCGTAAAAGCGAAAATAAAAATAATAAATAAAAAATACAAGAAAAAAAACAATTGAAAAAGCTTTAAATAAATTATCTTGACAATTTAAATGCAGACATTTGCAATTACATTAACAACGTATGTTGCCCCGTGGTCGGGGCGAAATATAATTTGTATATCAAATAATAGCAGTGCCAGCCACGATTTTGATTTGAAAGCAAATACATACATACACCAAATTTTATGACTATTACATTATATTAAGGTACCTATTTACTTTATATAAAGGTATCCATCCCTGGGTAATTACTCAGGAACACAGCCTTTATATAAAATTCTTGAAATTATGGTAGAATTCTGTAAATATTTTTTTAAATTTCCTGCTGACAAAAATAAAAGGTGCTGCCAAGTCTGCAGTACCATTGAATCGATAAAATTGCGTACTTTCATTACTTTTTCTCTATTTTCTCTTTGAAATGAGAAATTTTTACGGGGAAAACAAATCTATATTTGAAGCGAGATACTAAGGTACCTCTTCATAAAATGTTGTTCAATATTCATCCAGTGGTTTTTACGTGATGCGCACACAGATAGATGGGTGTTTTGTATTCGATTTCGATTACTATCTACACAAGCAAGCAAATATTCAAAAAATGTTTCTATACAGAAATGGTCCTGTTACAGTCTATTATTATATGTTTAGATAAAATAAAACATTATTTTCACAGCTTTTTTATTTAACACTAGCCCTGTCTGTTTGACCAGCAACTTGGGTACATTTTTAAAAATTCAAAAATTATTTGAATCAAAATAATTCCTATTTTCAGTTTGGGGTATCAAGTAAGCTACCCGTTCCCGATTGTACCCAAAACTATACAGATCTTCATCTCCATATACCAAAGGCACATACTGAACTACATTTTGATACGTCAAACGGTATGACCTGAAGAGTAGTGCTGGCAAAGTATTGAGTAGTGGGTATCGAATACCGAGTATTTGATCATTTTTTTGAGTACACAATACTCAAAAGTAGTTACTCGATACTTTTAACGTCATAGTTTTAGACACAAATTAAATACAAAATTTAACGACGTCATTAAAACTCTGATGAACAGTTAGTTTCTAGTTATTATGTAAACAAAAGTATTGAATACTATTGAGTACCCAATTTATGAATATTGAGTAGTATCGAGTAATTAAAAGTAGCAGAAATTGCCAGTACTACTGTAGAGCCTAAACAGACATCATCGCAAAAATAGTCAAAATAGATTCAGGAGACCTCAAAACGTTAAGTCCGTTGGAATTCGTGGTATGGTAAAGTACAAATTAATTTTCACAGAGAACGAGAATGTTTTTAAACGTCTTCTCTTTAACTTTATAATGACAGCTGTTATAGCACAAAAGTTACCGTGTCGATAGATCAAAATTCACACAGTTGTGTTAAAAACCTTTTAAAGAGTGGTCCTTAAGAATAAAATAAAAAAGTTTTGCAATAATATTTTTTTCTTGAATAAATAGCTTTTTTATATTAAAAATGCAAAACAATTGTATCAATATTTGCGAATATTTTTTTCATATTTAGGGGATTCACTATTAGGACTGTTACCATGTTACGGGCCATGGTAACAGTCCTAATATTTATATGTAGATTTCATTAAACTGATAGCACGTTTAGAATTTTTTGATTGTTGGAGTTTTTATTATTATTATTATTTTGTACCGGGATACAGAAGCATACCACTGACTTCATGGGTCCGTTTTCGACCCCCTTCTGGAAATTTACGAATAACTTACTTTCATTGAGTATCGTGCTGTCACTAGCATTTTACTCTCGACTGTAGTGATTTCAGACCGGCGACTGATACATGTCGACATTCTTCCTCATCACAAAGTTTATGCTAATTGCTAACATTTGCTTAAGGCTAAGTCTCAACAGCATATCTGTATAAAATGAGTATGCCCGTCGTCCGAAGTCTTTTTATGGTTCCGTACACAAAGTGTGAAAACGTAACCCTATTGTTTTCGCTACAATGTCTGTCCGTCTGTCCGTCCGTCTGTCAGAGCCTCTTATCTCTGGAACCGTAATAGGTAGACTCTTGAAATTTTCACAGATGATGTATAGCTGTTGCCGCTATAGCAACAAATACTAAAACTTATAGGGTGTTCCGATAGAGAGGTGTTATTCAGGAATATGTGCCTATTTCGTGAACTGTAGGTGGGATACACTTGAAATTTAAAAATATTAATTAAAACTTAGTTCACTATATAAACAACTATAAAAAATAAAACTAAAAATTAAAGGGTGTTCCGATAGTGGTGTGATTTGTATGTATAAGGCATAAATTTGAACCATAATAGGTAGATGCTTGAAATTTTCACAGAAGGTATATAGCTGTGGCCGCTATAGGATCAAATACTTAATCTTACAGGGTGTTCCGATAGAGAGGTGTTATTTACGAATATGGAAACTTTAGGAAAAATACACTAAAAATAAACAAGCAGTAATTAAAACTTAGCACGCTAAATAAATAAGTCTAAAAAATAAGCTTACAAATTAAAGGGTGTTCCGATAGTGGTGTGATTTGTATGTATAAGGCCAAAGTTTTGAACCATAATAGGCAGACTCTTGAAGTTTTCACAGAAGGTCTATAACTGTGGCCGCTATAGCGACAAATATTAAAACTTATAGGGTTTTCCGATAGAGAGGTGCTATTCACCAATATGTGTTTATTTCTTGCACTTTACGAGGCATACACTAAAAATTTACAAACAGTAATTAAAACTTAGTTCTTTTTACAAACAAGTCAAAAAAAAATAAACCGAAAAATTAAAGGGGGCTAAGTTTTGAACCATAATAGGTACTCTTGAAATTTTCACAGAAGATGTGTACCTGTAGCCACTATTGCAACAAATACTAAAACTTATAGGGTGTTCTTAAAGTGACGTGTTATTTGCCTTCATGTCTTTATTTTTTGAGCTGTAGGAGGCAATTTGCATACAGTAATTTAATCTATGTTCGCGTTATAAGCAAGTATACAATATTGAACCTAAAAATTAAAGGGTATTCCGATAGTGACGTGATTTGCCATATACATGATTTGCATGTATATGGCCTAAGTTTTGAACGATAACAGGTACCTCTTGAAGTTTTTACAGAAGATGTATTACTTTGGCCACTATAACAAATAGTAAAAATTAAAGGGTTTGCCGACAGTGACGTGATTTCCATAAACATTGACTAATTTTTTAACCATAATAGATAGACTCTTGAAATTTTCACAAATGCTTTATTACCATGACCCCTATAAAAACAATAAAAATTTAAAGGGTTTTCCGACAGTGACGTCTTTTGCATGTAAAACTACATATTTTTTGAACCGTAATAAGTAGACTCTATCAATTTGTATAGAAGATCTGTTGCCATGGCCGTTATGACAATTACTAAAAATTAAAGGGTGTTCTGACAGTGACATGTTTTTCACGTATAGTAACTTATTTTTGTAATAGATAGACTCCTGATATATTCATAGAAAGAGAATTGCCATGGCCGCCATAGCAAATAACAAAATTAAAGGGTGCTCCGACAGAGACATGATTTGTACGTAGATAGCCTTATTTTTTGAACCATAATAGGGTGTTCCAGCAGTGACATGTTTTTCACGTATATTACCTTATTTTTTAAACCGCAATAGGTAGGCGCATGTATATTTTTATAGTTAGTGTATTACCATGGCCGCTATAACAAAAATTGCTAAAATTTAAAGGGTGTTCCAACAGTGATGCAATTATGACTTTAATTTTTAAATTAAAGGGTGACTCATATGACATGAAAAAGTTACCAACTTGAATTTTTAAAAATGTACTAAACATAGTACGGAACCCTACTTGTGTGAGTCTAACTCGCACTTGACTAATTTATTTTATGTTAACCTTTTTCCAGTCAAAGTATGCAAGTATTGTCTTACCTCGATTTTTAACTTGAGCAGATAATACTTCAGAGAACGTGACCTCTCACTAACGCTGTTAACCATTTGTAGGCACCCAGAATATGTTTAAGCGCCTTCTTGGTATTCCTGCCTACTTTTTGTGAAAACTTCCAGAGTCTCTTGTGGAAATCGAACCCACAACTCCGGACTGATAGACTAGCTCACTACCTACTAGACCACCGAGGCATCCTGTTGAATTTTTAAATATACCATGGAAAAATTTAATTAGACATCTTTTTACAGCATTCTTCGTATCTGTTAATGTAGAAGTGAGGCTTGCTTCGAAACAGCTTCTTCAGCAAAGTGGAATTCCAGGAGTTAGGTTATGAATTCCAATAGCTCAGAGGTTGTTTCAATATTAAAAAACTATATAATGGCACAACTTTTAACACGAACAAAAACACTCAAACTCATTTCCGAAATTTACTTTACTTACGTTTTAAGTTAGGTATAAATTCATGAAAAGTCGAATCGAATTTGGATATCGAAAAATTAAGTTGAGTTAAAAAGCGCGACTTCAACAACGACAACATATTTCAATCGAAAAAACAGTAATACTAAACTAAAGAATATAAAGAAGATAAACAGCGGCGCTTTGTAGACGGCAGATCTTTCAACTATAATTTGGCATCACCCATTATGAGCCAGAGATGAATAACCATTTACGTTCAAGCATGAACAGTATCTAAAAAACTTCGGATTTAAAGCACCGATTGTAATGAAGTAAAGAGACTTGCAAGACTTCATCCCTTGGTTACATACTCATAAAATGATTTGGCAGCCCCATGATACACAAAGGCGGAATTGCAATACCGAATTATTTCCAAACAAAAGTTAATAAACCACTGTGCATCAATAAGTAAGGACAATCCCAACCATATTAGGCTGAAGTTCACCTTGTCATCCAAATTTAGTTTGCGCCCTAGCGTAAATGCCAGCTAGTGTCGGACCAGACACTACCGACAAACATAATCTGTTTATATTTTCCTGTCAGACAGATGATATTTAAAATTAGCCTCATCGTAATATATTCGTAACGTACCTAAAAGCCAAGAAACATAATATCAAAATTCATCTTCAAAATTCAAAATGAGAGTAAAAATCTTACGAGTGATTTTTTTGCACTTACAGCGTTCGAATGGAGGATAGTAAAATAAAAACAGCGGAACAGATCACTAATATCATTTTCGTTAAAGAATATCAGTGATCTGAGATGAGTTTTTTTTCAGTAATGTGGGCAGCACTTTCCTTAAAAAAGTTGGTATCACTTAAATAATGTATCCCCCATCTAATGAGTTGTGATATTTTTGAAAAATTTCTAACAGTGTCATTACATCTTATGTTTAGACGATACAATTGGTGATATTTTACACAATTTTCAATGCATATACATATAATTGCTTAACTGTTGCTTAGAAAAAATGTGCAGCAAATGCAAAAAAAGAAGAGCAACTTATTTGCTTAAGCTTACTATGCGTCTCTTTCGGCAGCAAAGCAATTACTTTGAAAAAGTTTGCTGTTGCTTAAGCAATTAGTTTTTCTTCATTTTTATTTTTGCTTATGCTTAACTCTTTAATGTGAACTTGTGGCTGACTACGTTTGCTGTTGCTTGCTGTTATTTGCTGTTGCTCGCTGCTTCAGTCTTTAATTTTAGAAAATTCTTTGACAGTGGGAGATTAAAACTATGGCGCCTCGTGTAAACCGACTTTAAAAAACTAAATTTGGAAGATCTGCAAAATAAAGATTTCCAATATTGTTTTACAGCAAAAGAAGAATCAAAAATTAACTTATTGCTTCAGCAACAGCAAATGTTTTAAAAAATTTTGATTTGCTGAATGCTTTGCAGCAGAAAGAAACACATAGTGAGCTTAAGCATTTTTCTCTTTTTTTTTTATTTGCTTCGCTTATAACAAAATGTTATATAAATGCTGAGAAATCAATTTTTTTTATTTGCTGAAAAAGATTTTAGTGCTGTTGCTATTTTTAAGCAAGCAATTGTAACCCTGATTTTACATAACAGTCTGATATGTAGTTAGACTTGTGTGATCATGCTCTTAAAACTACCTTTGCGATAAATCAGACAAAGTATGATATAATATTTCAAGAGTAAAAGTAAAAGTAGCAGCAGCAGCAGCAGCTGACCAGAATGAGTCTTCGTTCAATATTACTTTTAGCATGACTAAGATCACTTTATTAAAATCGCAACTATTAAAGAAAGGTAGATTCTTTCTTGCAAACAAAAATTTTAAATTTTCTTAGAAACTGCCAACGCCATTATAAATTTACTGAACTTATTTTTAGTTTACCGCATTGACGAAATCTTTTAACCGACATTGACAAATGGATGTCACAAATTTGGATTTTTATAAAGATTTGCTGTTGTTGTGTAGTTAATATAAAATTATGTATAAATTAATTAAGACATTGTTAAGCTAGAGATTTGCTACAAAATGTGAGCTTCAGAATTATTTTAGACTTTTCAAATATGTATTTGACATTTAAGACAAATTAAACAAGTTTTATTTCAATTCATAACTTTAAGAATTTAAAAATGTTATACGAATATCTATGTGAGTTTTTATTAAAAACATTTTTAAAATTAATTATCTCTTGTACCTTTTTTAACACTTTTTCAAATTATTAACAAACCATAAAGCAGCAGAGGTCAATTTGAGAATAAACGAAAAATATCGTTAAAATATGATTGTTTGAAATTACCATGAACCGTCTTACCCAACAAACTTTGAATCCATTTTACTTGTGTGCTAAATACGTTGAAATACACAAAGCTCTTAAAAAGATTGATGTGGCTGTTAAAAAAACTACTAAAACTACATCTGAAAGATAAAAAACAATAACGAAACTCAAGTTCATGAACTCTGCTTTAATAGTTTTTTTTTCTTTGTTGTTTTTACAGTTTCTTTTCGTTTTCATGTTTCATTTTTTTGGAAAACCACGGGAAACTGTTTGCAAAAAATAAACGAAACAACTATCGCATGAAATCATGCGAAAAGATACATTAAATACTACAAGTATTGCTTGCACAAAAAAATAAATAATTTAAAATTATCAGTTTAAAAGAGGCTGGCCAGGTTTTTTTAGGTTTTCATGGTCTATTATTTAACTTCCATTTATGGTTAGTTTGGGCGACCTTCTGAGGCGGCTTTTCGGCATCTTTTGATCAAATTTCGCACCAAATTTACATTATTAGACATTAAACCAGCAACACGCATTCCTAGAGTGCGGACAGAGGAAAATATTGCAGCTGTATCCGCCACTGTTGTTGATGGCCGTGAATTATCGATTTGGCTCCGTTCGGAGCAATTGGGCCTCTGTTACTGCGCTAGATGGAACATTTTGCGGAAGGTTTTGGATGTAAAACCTTTTAAAATACAGCTAGTGCAAGAATTGAAGCCACACGACCTACCACATCAGCAACTTTTGAATAATGATCGTTAGCAAAGTTGGAAAATTATCGGAAAATTGTGTTCAACGACGAAGCTCATTTTTGCTTGAATGGACACGTGAACAAGAAAAATTCCTGTATTTTGTGTGAAGAGCAGCCAGAAGCATTGCAAAAAGTGGTAAAAATTAACTATTTGGTGTGGATTATGGGCCGTTGGCATCAGTGAAACGTACTTTTTCCGAAATTATCATTTTTTTCGATATTCATCTTGGCCAGATGCTTCTGAAAGTCTCCATGGCCTGACACTGCAGCAGTTATTAAGCTTAAATTATTTTGATAATAGCTAAGCAATTTTCTGGACTTCGTGTCGAAAGGCTATATTTTTAGAAGTGTCTTTAGAGATTAACCCATCGTCCTCTCGAGAGTTATTCGTGAGTTATTATTTCTTCAGGCCAATAAAAAGCTTAGTTCCTTATGAGAATGACCTTTAGACCTCTTAGCAGGCTTCCTTGTCCATCACTGTCAGGTTCTTGCCTTGCTGTTTGATTTTGTCAAAGTTATAATTCATAAAATACCCACACAGAGCTCCACATAAGCAGGTCTACATCAATAATGATAGGAAATAAGATAACGCCATCCGGAAAATAAAATTGACATTTTCTGCGCATGATGGCCTAACGACGGTACGAAACTGTCTTCCTATTGGTTAATAAATATTAATTATGAGAGTTTGTATAAATTATGAGAGTTTATTTGCAGGGTTGCCAATTTGTTCCTTGTACTTAAATTTATTTGTACTTACTTACTTGAAGTAATTTTTTGATTACTGACTTGGCAACCGTACATTGACCGTACTACGTCATCTAACAGGAAAACATGCGCATGGTGTAACCTCGTTTTCTATCATTTCTGAATCCACATTAAATCTGTAGGTCGACAGAAACCGAGAGTTCGCTGGATTTAACTTAGGCGGGCTCCTAGCGAAGACAAGATCTAACTAGGCGCCAGTTACGGGCCGCCACCTTAAGAAACTATAAGTCGAACTACTGACTGTACAGCCAGGGTTGTCAGATTTATTTTCACTATTTCACCAAAATCGATGTGAAAAATCGCTAAAACAGAGTTTTGTTAAAATTGTCCTCTAATATATACAATATTTTTTAATGTTAAAAATATTTTTAACAAATCACAAAAAATAAATTTAATCGAAATATTTAAAATTCGCCAAAAATAGAAAAAAAGTCTCCAAAACATACAAGTATTTTGTTTTTTATTTAAAATGATTAGTAAACACGAGAAGGTAAAATTTTTACTTAAAACAATGAAAAATAGTGATTATTATAATAAATGGAGACCTGAACATCTTTAAGGTATTTGTTACCGTGTTGTTTAGAAGATGTTTTATAGGAATTAAATTTATTTAACATTACTAAAGATTTCAATTTATAAAATTGTATCATGTGTTTCACAGTCGAGTTTTGGTGGAATTCATTATTGAAATCGATGTTTCTATCAAGTAATTAGCAGAATATAAATTTTAAAAAATCTATTTTTTTTAAATTAATCATCTAATTTGTTTAAATATTTTTTTTTTCAACTTATAGAAAATAAAACAAACTTAATCCTTATTTCAAAACTTCCATTGTATGTAAAAAATAAAAATAAAAAAACCATTGAAATTGCCATAATATCAAATACAAAACTTATGTAGCTGTACATAATTAGATAGAATATAATATTTGTTATAATCTTTCTAAAACAAATGTTATTATTTTTTATTATGGTTGATAAGTATCCAAAAGTATGTTAGAATTTATATATTTGATTACGAGAAATTTTGTTTGTGATTAAGAACTGCAAAATTTTAAAACCGAAAGAGGCTTGTAAACTTAAATAAAGTTTCCAGTTTCTAGAATAAAATCATCTTTAGAAATTAAAAAGGTTTTTAAATATCAAATGTTCGTGAACTATAAATAAATTTATGTTTCGAAAGTTTCTGGTTTCCAGAAGTAAAATCATATTTAAATACAAAAAACAACTTCAATTTTTGTTATGCATTTTGATATTCCTTAATTCAGTTTCTAATGTTGGCCAAAAGCCAATGAAAAATCGCCAAAAATATTGCTAAATATTTAAAAAATACCCAAATAGTCGACATGTCGCCAAATCCAAAATTTTATCGCCAAATAAGATGGAAAATCGCCACGTTTGGCGAGAAATCGCCATACCTGACAACCCTGTGTACAGCCAATGTTGAAAAAATATTTAATATATTTTTTACTCTAAGCTTTTAAATGATAAACGACAGCTGGTCGCCTCACAAAACGTATCAATTTAGAGCCATAAAAAATCTATAAACTGTAAATGAGTTTAGTGCTTTTACCGTATTATGATTTCTTGCTTTAGGTGATTGGAGTGCGATTAGTTTCAGATAGTCTAAGACTTGGCTTGATTAATAAATAAATACTTTTCTCTTAAACTCAACATTACAAATTCAATATCCAAGGTCAAATCAACTATGGACTCACATGCAAATAGTAGCGTTTTTTAATTTCTTAAATGTTTACAAATACAAAAAAAAAACGACAAATTATGATTATTAATTCTGGCATAAGCCAGCTTTTAGTGCAAGATAAAAATCAAACATTGAAATGGCAAAACTACTATGAATTTAAATCCAAATAAACAAAAAAAAAAAAAAAACTGCGATTAATTAAATGTTTTTATGTTTAACAAGGGTTGGCTGATTCAAACGAACGCTGACTTTGCTGCTGTTTCAAATCAAAGTCACAGCACGCTGTTCAACACCTGTTTGAAGTGCTTTTTAAATTTATAAATATTTGAAAAAAAAAAATACAAATTAATAGAAAAACCAAAATTAATAAAATTATATATATTTTTTTTTCTTTTTACGAAAATCTTTGTATAGATAAATTTAGTTATTGGCTTCATAGATATAAAAGATCAATATTTAAGTAAAGGATTTTTGATACAATTAGGATCATATTTAAATAAAAAGTGTATGAAGTATGTATGATCTTCACTTGTGCATGAAATATGACCTTTACTAGTTTAAACACTATACGGGAGTTATTGGGTAACAAATTTAAGTTCAAACCATTGATAAGCACGTAGTTTTACGCTTCTATATACAAATGAATTTCTGAATGCAGGCTTAAGTTCGTTATATTCTCTCTAAGTTGGATCGCTACATCCGTCTTCAGCATCCTTTACATCTATCTACTTTGGGTGGTGTTAAGTTGTAAACATCATCTATTTACCCACCAAACTCAGTCATGTACCGTCTGTTAGTGAGAACGATATCTACCACAAGCCAAAGCTTCCCTATTTGTTTGATATTTTTCTTTAATATTTACCATCTTATATTTGTTGTTGATGCAGCCAACCTTCGGTTAACAATGACAGCATCTTTTTGTTTATTTGTTTTGCCCTAACAATAGTTTTTTAGTTGATACTAATATAGTATTAAGCCAAACCAAATTGCGCGGTTATTTTTAATTAGTCGAACTATTTATTAACATACAAATTATTTTTTGAGTTCAGGCTTAAGTTTGGTATATTCCAGGGTTCAGAATTTTTCATTTATAATAGCGTAGACAGACGGCAGAGTTAATGTGCATTAAAAGCTCACTAATGTGAATTAAAATTTTACCTTGACAGACGACAGTTATGTATGTGCATTTACCATTTTTTGTCAAGCAAATTTATTTAGCATTTACAAATATTTTGATTAAATGGATATAAGGCAGAAATTGGGATTGGCAGCTATGCTATTGGTGAAAAATCAGCATTTATTTCAAAGAAAGATAAAATTACTTTTTCTGAAACTTGCCCAAAATTTAAATTTTTAAATAACTTTAAATAATTTGTCATTATCTGATTGATTGTTGACTGTGTTGCCATATTGAAATAGCTAAATTCAGTATAAATTCATTAGTTAATTTGAATTCAGACTGCTAATGCAAATCAACGATAATTCACAAGTTAATTTGAATTAAGACTGTTAATGCACATTAACTCTGTCGTCTGTCTAAGCTATAAGTGTTAAAATATCAACATTTATTATATTTTTCATAAATGATATTTCTGAAATTTCTTATACAGTCACTTGAAAATGCTTTGGTTACGATCACTCATGAATAAGTGTAACTATTTGTTTTTTTAACATACATACATGAAGGTGAAAAACAAGTTAGAGCCTGGATGTGGTAATTGCTCAGGAGAATATTATTACATATCACTGGTCGAATTTTCAAACACCATACGAAAATGGACGTCAAAGGAAACTGCTCGCAGGTTGTGTAAAATTCTTTGGCCTACAATCGACAGGTAGAGTACGAAGACACTATTGGCCCTTTGGTAAATTCGATATCGCCTTTTGCAGACTTTATACCCGAGTTCTGTATGATTAGGCGTATGTCGGAATGTTTGAGAATCTCTTGTGGTGAGAGGTGTTGACACTGGATGAGGAGGAAGAGGAAGAGGAATCAGTTCAACACCGAATCTGCAAGGCGCAGGCTCAAATATTTGAGCCAGAGATTATTTCAGGTCCTGGACTATTTAAGGGATGCCTGCTAGGTTTTGGAGATACTGAGAACATTGGGGGTGGTTGGTCGTTGGAACGTCACGATTGGCCTTAACGGCCTGTGAGTTAACTCTTTTTATGCGGGTAACCCGCTTAACCTAACCTAACCTTAAATTAATTATGGTGATGTAAATGCTGAAAATAAAACTATAGAAAATTATTCTTGCGTAAAACCCGTATTCTAAAACAGAAAACCATTCTAAAAACAGTCAAAGATACGGGGTCTGTTCAAAAGAAAAGATGAATTTTCGCGGACTGTGCACATTCTATTTGGGACTTGAAATGTTAACTGTAACATTCGGTGAGTCCACTTTGTCTCAGAAAAGTGTTTTTAAGTGGAACAAAAGCTTTACAGAAGGCCGAGATGATGTTGATGACGATGAGCGTCCTGGAGGTGCAACCACGTCAACAATTTTTTTCTTTACTTGAAAATATTGTTTTGGAAAATCGTCAAATTACTATTAGGGAAGTTGGAGAGGATGTTGGCATATCAATGTTTTGGGCATTAGTATCGCTTAGGAGTTGTTGAACGACGTTAAGGACGATCCAGGTTTGCTCAAAAGGGTCATAACCGGTGACGAAACGTGGGTATATGATTTTCATCGCGAAAGCAAGGCCCAATCATCCTAATGGAAGCGGGCAGAAGTAAAAAAACAAAGAATCTCATATAACTTTATAAAAAAAAATCGCGACTTATGTATATGGGGACACCCTATAATTAAAAATTTTATATTTTTATAAATTGTCACATACATAGACACATAAATTTCAAGTGAATACCGACTTGTGATGAAAAACCATTGATAGTGGCCACAATCGAGTTTCTCTATGGCATATAATTTAATATCGACTTAGACTGAAACTTGAAACTGAAAGTTAAAGCTAAAAATAAAAACTAAACTTATGGCATCTTTTGCAAATGTGGGAATTGTAGGCGTAAGTTTTTAATTTTTTCACTTATAAAAGGTTATAATCCTACATCTTCTTATTGCTCATCATCACTTAAATCTTTCATCATCACTTATGTAAGTCTTTCATCATCACTTAATACTTTTATCAGACTTAAGTTTTTCATCACCACTTAAAATTTTATGTTCGTTTCTTATATGCAAATAGCGTTTTAATGTTTGATTCTTTTATATCTTTAAATATTTGTTTGCAGTTAAAAGTTCAATAGTTTCAGCATAACACTGAGCAAATGGAATTAAAACAAAAAAATGATAATAAAAATTGATTATGTCTAGTCGATGAAAGCTTACTTTGAATTTTTCTATTCCACTCAGACCTGATCGATAATCTCATACGTACTGTAAGGTTGTTATTGTTGCCAGTAAAGTTTACATTATTTTTCGCAAATAGTGCATTTTGACTCTAGATCTTTTAATTTTATGACTTTATATACACTCACAGCTGTCCTCATAACTTTCTCACTCTTTATCGTACAATGATACATAAAGCAGAAGGACACTACGTAAGGCTTACCACATACGTGAAGTTTGATAGTTTTAGAGTTAAAGAGAGAAAGCATATGTCTGAACAGGGTATATATACATATGGACGATTATATTAAGCTGAATTAAAAAATTCGTTTGCAAAAATTCTCTCTATGCAAAATATCTATCTATTTATCTATCTATCTATCTATCTATCTATCTATCTATATATCTATCTATCTATCTATCTGTTCAGATAAAATTTTGTCAAAAATCAAGATTGCTTTTTCCAAACAAAAATTTATTTTCATATTCTTGACAACCACAACAACTACGACTTAACTCGTATAAACCTTTAAAATAAAGTTGCAAGGGTCATAAATAAAAGGTGTTCGCCATTCTTTAACGTTCACAAAAATAAGTGTATCTTCACTTTATTTATTGTAAATAAATGATACGAACAACAACATTCCGATTGCGTATATTTTTGACGATCTCCAAAAATTATTTTCGAGCTTTTGCATTTATTACACTTAAATTTCGTAAAAAATAATGCCATTTATTTTTAAAATATTAATTGGCAAAATGTTTGAACAATTTCCATATTACGCATAAAGCTTTAGCACCTTGATAAATGTGGGCTTTGCGTAAGAAATTTTTAATTCATTTAATATAAATTTGTTTCAAGCATCAATTTACAAATTTTCATAATATCGACAAACAAACTATTCAAAAACATTTCAAAATCATTAACTTTATATTAAAGCGAAATAATCCATATGGTGACATACATTTCAAATAATTGATTGAAATGTTGTGAACATTGTGGTCATTGCCATTAAATTGTTGCTTCGTATTCAACAGATAAAAATTTTCATTCATTGATTTTAAGATTTTCGTATCTTAATATAAATTTAACTAGAACATAAAATGCTTTTAGTTAAATGGATTTTAATAAACAAAAATTTCAATAACAACTAATAATTAACTGTGTAAAGTAAATATGCATTAATAATAGGTATGTTCGCCTTTTAATATTTTATATAACCTGTTATTTTGTTTTATTGGAGTAAGAGTGACATTCCAAAGGAATAAGTCTGGCGAAATTAGAGCTGGCGATCTAAATGGCCGGTTCAAATCTACAAAGAAGATGATCACTTGACCCAAAAATTGGATCCTTGCGCTACGTTGTTTAGCGCTTAAACACTGCGATGACAAATTTGTTCAACGTTCTGTCATGAACAGTAATATTAAATTATTGCCGTTTGATGAACTAATCAACAGTTCGTAAAAGGTTTGCACTTTGTCTAGATTTGTTCGGATTCTATCTGACGTCTTAGGCCGCATTACCGAAGGTATTGATCGAACAAGCAAAACGAGACCGGCCACATCTTGACAAGGCACTCAGCCAATGACGAAGTAAACGTTGACATAATTTACACTGCCTTAATTAGAACAATAGACTGAAAATTTGTCAAAAAAGCAGTAACAACAATTCCACGTTCTTCACGTTCTTCGCTCCTTGTATTCGATTGATTTCCTATATGTTTACAACATGTACATATGTCGAAGAACAATGACTTTGGACGCCATTTGCAAAATTGGCACATCTACCTTATCATTACTTTCGCGCCTCTTGTTATATTATTAATTTTAATTAAATCTTGTTATAAAAAAAGGCATTGCCGCCCTATTGTTTACATTTAAAATGTAATCATATCTAATTTGTAAAGTTCACGACCAAACCTATTTTAATTCAGAAATTTCCAGCCAACACATTTTGCTGAAAAAATATCTAGACATTCATTTATAGGAACGAAAACAATTTAATAACTCATGTGCTAAATTGTTTATGATTTGCAAACCTTTTTATTTTTCAATCAAATTTAAGTTTTGTAGAGAAAAACACGTATGCGAACCTTGTACGTAAATGGTTAAACAGGTTAAATTTAATAACATTAAAAGCAAAATTTGCTCATAGTTTTTAACCGACTTTAAAAA
Organism: Phasia obesa; assembly: GCA_949628195.1. Classification (NCBI taxonomy): domain Eukaryota; kingdom Metazoa; phylum Arthropoda; class Insecta; order Diptera; family Tachinidae; genus Phasia; species Phasia obesa. The sequence goes on from OX451217.1 coordinate 115,129,069, forward strand.
GAGAAGGAGGTTATCAATTCGTCTGTGTTGCTTTTTTATTTTCGTATGTTTGTGCCTTCAGAACTTGGTCATTTCTGAACCGATTTTAAAAATTTTTTCTTTATTAGAAATGTTATGCTAGAGATTGCTCCCATTTTAAAAGAAGTTTAAAATTTTAAAAATTTAAGGGTGTCCCCATACAACATACATGTCTTTTACGTGTATTATGAACTTTATAGGTCACCAATTTAAAATTAAAAAAGTGCGTATCACTAGAGCTCCCAATAACAAAAAGTAATAAAAAAATAAAATTAAAATTGAAAGGGTGATCCCATACGTGACGTTATTTTACCTTTATGATCCTATCTTTTGAACCGTTATAGACAAACATTTGAAAGTTCGTTAAAAGTATTTAAAGTTAGAAATTAAACGGTGTCCCATAAGTTGGTTTAATTTGTTATATATGGCCAAACTGTTGAGCCGTTATAGACAGTTGAAATTTACAAAGAACATGTATTGCTAAGTCTGTTATATAACAAATGGCCAAACTTTTGAACTTTTATAGATAGTCAGTTGAAATTTTATTTTATTGCTTAGTCCGCTATAACAACAATTATACAATTTGGATCTATAAATTAAAGGGTGTCCCCATTATTGATGTAAAATCACCATTATGTCCCCGTCTTTGGAACCGCTATAGACAAACACTTGAAAATTAGACAGAATGTTCACTACCATGTCTTGTATAACAACAAGTATAAATATTTAAAATTAGAAATTAAAGGGTGTCCCAATAGATGATGTAATTTAATGTATATGGACACACAGTTAATATTTTCAAAGAATTTGTATGAAAAAGTCCTCTATAACAAGTATTTACATTAAAATTTGAATTTAAAAGGTGTCATAATAGGTGATGTCATTTGATAAACATATGTCTATGGCCCTATCTTTTGAACAGTTATTGACAAACACTAAACCATTAGACAGAATGTCCATTACTATGTCTGCTATAATGAGTATAATGAGTATAAATATTTAAAATTTTAAATTAAAGGGTGTCGCAATAGCTTATGTAATTTAATGTAAAACTTTTGTTTCGCTATATACAGACAGTCGTTTGGCATTGCTTTGACCTTAAAAAAACCAAAACCCTGGGGTCACTGCTCCCCCGGTAGAAAATCGACTAATATTTGCTTTAGATTATTGAATTCGAAAATTAGGTTTTTTTATCTGAATAGACATTTTGTGCTACGACATTTAAAAAATCGCGCTACAATCTTCCTCGAATATAATATCATTGTATAATTACCGTCTTAAAGAAACATGATTTTAAGTTTGTCTGTTTTGAAGTCGGTTTTTTTCTTGCAAGAATTATTGTATATTAAATCCGACTTTATTATAGAAAAAAACTAAAATAAAATATCGATGTTTTGACAACTTCGAATTTTTAGATTTCCATGAAGAAGTTTTTCGATCGTTAATATTCAAAACAGAATTTCTATATTAAAAAAAATTAATAATTTCGTTTATAAATTGACACTAGGTTAACAGAAACCCAAAAAAAAATGAATGGCTCTCACCTATATGTTGCCAGAATCTGATTTTTACTTTCGCTTAACTGCTGAAAGCACACACTTGCCAAAGCTAAGTTTGGTGTGTTAAATTGGATCATTAATACTAAAAGAATATCCAAATGTCTAAGTAAAATTTAATTCTGGATCCTGGAGTACGAGAAATCACCAATATAAATTGTGGTAATATGTTATGAACAAAACAAAAAACAGTTTGGTAAAGTTAGATAACGACTAGCAATAAAATTAGTATATACATATGTTCTGGATCCTTATACATAGAGAAGTTGATTAAGCGATGTCCGCCTGTCCGTGTTCGGGTAGTAATGTAATTTTCCAAGTCACCAGATGAGATACAGAAGATTTAAGCCTACCAATCTGCCAGGCATAGCTTCGAAAATTGCAATTCAGCATCATCAGATCGTGCCTTTGAAGGCCGCGGACAAAAGACCACTCCCACCTATAATTTTTCTCGTTATCTTTAATTTTTTTCGCTTTTAATGATTCTATTTTGCTTTTTTTTTTTGTTTAATAAAAATTAAGCCGCGACAGGTCAGGCAAGGAGTGCGTACAGATGTCGGAGGATATATAACCCTCTGCGAGGGCCGATTTTTTATTTAATTTAGGTTGGTAAGCATTACATAAAGTGGTAGCCAATAGACCCCCTGGTAACCAAGAGCAGTCAATAGGCCCATTAGGGGGGGTCAATATGAGAAGATTTTTTAAGAATTTTTAGTCTGACCATTCAAACGCTATATAGATTGCAGGAAGTTCCTAAATTTTACAAAAAAAACAAAAAAATTCAAAAAAATTTCAACAAAATTTTTACTAAAAATTTATAAAAAAATTTCTAAAAAATATTGAAACAATTTTTATAAAATATTAAAAAAAAATACAAACAATTTAACAAAAAAGTCTAAAATAAATCTCAAAAAAATTTACAAAAAATGTTCGAACAAACATAAGCTAATATCTAGCATTGATATGGTGAAGGGTATATGAGATTCAGCATATACCCTTCAGGTCGTATGTAGCACTCTTACTTTTTATACCCTTCACCACAGGTGGAAAGGGTATATATAAGTTTGTCATTCCGTGTGTAATTTCTACAATATTTATTTCCGACCTCATAAAGTATATATAGTCTGGCTCCTTATACATAGAGAAGTTGATTAAGCGATGTCCGTCTGTCCGTCTGTCCGTATTAGTGGTGTAATATCATTTGCCAAGGCACCAGAAGAGATACATCAAATATAAGCACACCAATCTATCAGAAATAGTTTCGAAAATTTTGGTAATGCAATTCAGCAACATCGGATCATTCGTTTGGAGGCCGTGGGCCAAAAACCACGCCCACATATATTTTTTTCACGTTTTTTTTTAATTTTTTTTCGGCTTTCATGATTCTGTTTTGCCTTTTTTGTCAAATAAATATTAGACTGCGACAGGTAGATCGCAAGGAGTGCATACAGATCTCGGGGGATCAATAACCCCCTGCAAGGGCTATTTTTGTTTGTTTTTAGATTGGTAGGGTTTTTCTGTTTTGATTTGTATTAGAGACCTTAATAGAAAGCAATACACATAGAGGTAGCCAATGGACCCACAGGGTACCCACTGATAAATAGGAGCAGTTAAATTTCATGAGGACCCCCATGTGTCAATATGAGGAAATTTTTTTTAAGGTTTTCGTTTTGCTTTAATCTGACCATTCTAACTCAATATAAATCAAAAAAATTTCAATAAAATTTAAAAAAAAAATTACAAAAAAAATTTTACAAAAAAATTTACAAAACATTTTCGAAAAGATATTTTACAAAAAAATATTCGTAAAAATTTTTTTAAAAAGTTTTCCAAAAAATTTTCGTATAAAATTTTACAAAAAATTTTTAAAAAATTATTTTTACAAAAAATTTTTACACACAATTTTCGAAAAATTAAAACAAAAATTTCAATATTTCTTTAAAAATGAAAATCATGACTGCAACATAACATATATTTAATATTAAGAATATACATATGTATGTATGTGTGTATATAGAGTAACATATTTTTATACCCTTCACCACAGGTGGAAAGGGTATATATAAGTTTGTCATTCCGTGTGTAATTTCTACAATATTCATTTCCGACCCCATAAAGTATATATATTATGGATGCTTATACATAGAGAAGTTGATTAAGCGATGTCCGTCTGTCCGTCTTTCCGTCTGTCCGTGTTAGTGTGGTAATGTCATTTGCCAAGGCACCAGAAGAAATACAAAAAATTTAAGCACACCAATCTGTCAGGCATAGTTTCGAAAATTTTGGTATTGCAATTCAGCAACATCGGATCATTCCTTTGGAGGCTACGGGCCAAAAACCACGCCCACCTATATTTTTTACGTTTTTTCAGGTTTTTTTAAATTTTTTTTCAGCTTTAATGATTCTGTTTTGCCTTTTTTCTCAAATAAATATTAGACTGCGACAGGTAGATCGCAAGGAGTGCATACAGATCTCGGGGGATCAATAACCCCCTGCGAGGGGCGATTTTTGTTTGTTTTTAGATTCGTAGGGGTTTTCTGCTTTGATTTGTATTAGTGACCTTAATAGAAAGCAATACACATAGAGGTAGCCAATGGACCCACAGGGTACCCACTGATAAATAGGAGCAGTTAAAAGGACCCCCCATGTGTCAATATGAGGAAATTTTTTTTGTAAGGATTTTTTTTTTTTTTTGATTTAGTCTGACCATTCTAACTCAATATAGACTGCAGAAAGGTCCTAAATTTAACAAAAAAAATTTCAATAAAATTTATAAAAAAAAAATTTTTAAAAATTTACAAAAAAAATGTTTACAAAAAAATTTACAAAACATTTTCAAAAATATATTTTACAGAAAAATATTCAAAAAAAATTTTTTTTAAAAATTTTCCAAAAAATGTTCGAATAAAATTTTACAAAAAATTTTTAAAAAATTATTTTTACAAAAAATGTTTACACACAATTTTCGAAATATTAAAACAAAAATTTCAATATTTCTTTGAAAATGAAAATCATGACTGTAACATAACATATAATTAATATTAAGATTATACATATGTATGTATGTGTGTATATAGAGTAACATATTTTTTTAAATGCGTTTGATTTTTAAATAGATGATATCTCTGTTTTAAAACCTAGGTGCATTAAACACATAGACATCATCAGGATACCGACTACAAACTGTCAAAAATAAAATACACACGTTTATAGGTAAACGATTCTTTTGAAGCCTGCAAAGCTACATGGCTACACGACCACCGTTGTGGCTGTCGTCAACTTAGGCTAATTTCTATTTTATTCAACAAAAGAAAATTGTAAATTACAAATTCATATACAAATAAAAAGTATTGGAGGAAATATTTAAAAGTTTTTAAAAAAGTTTTTTGATTTTATAAAAGCAAAATAAGTATTTTTACAACAATGTCAGAGTTTACGATGTAGCTGTCGGCTTCAATATCATTAAGTAGCTGACAACACGGCGACAATTGTAGCAAACGGAATTTGTTTTCATTTGTCTTCTATTTCTTTATAATATGGATAATGCTGTACATGTCTGTATAAATAAAATCACCGTGGTGAAGGGTATAGAAGATTCGGCACGGCCGAATATAGCACTTTTACTTGTTTCTATTAAAGTTAAATATTTGAAAGATCCACCATTTAAATACATATATATTACTATAATAATATCAGCTGTTAACGATGTATGTTAGCACCGTTTTCTATATAATAAATTAGCTAACTACATTCATGGCGACGCACAGAGTGGTATTTTGACAATCTATCCGGACATTAGGCTAAAAATTAATTTTGAGAAATGTAAAAATTTAAGTACGCAGCTCGACAGACAGCAAAATTCTGCATCGTATAGAGATTTTTCAAGGTGTTTGCGTGAGATTTGTTGTTTTGGGACACTGTTAAATTCAGGAAAGTTGAGTAAATCGCATGAGTTTTTATTGATTTTAAACGATTTTGAGAGGTATTCAATATATTTTTTGGTGGGTAAGCGAATAAAGATTATGTATTGATTTTTTTCTGTGAAAGGGTTTATTAGTAGCTACTTATGTTAATTTTTAGATTTTTTTTTTTTTTAATGATAAAAAATTCCGTTCAAAATTAAAAAAAAGGTTTTTTTTTGTAAAATTTTGGGCAAAAAAAAAGTGAAAAGCTTTTTAAGAGTGATCTCCATCGCGATCCTAAAAATGTTATAAGTATATCACTACAAAATTTACGCTGTAAAAAAAAACGTTGCGCATATTTGCACCATTTTTTGCGATTTATTGAAAATTTTACCTTTTTATGTTTTTTCTTATCTTGGATAGGTAAATACGAGTAAGAAACCCTTGTATATTCATGAAATGTTTTGGTTTTTAATAACTGAAGGTAGATGTTTTTTATTTAAATCATTACATCTAACACTGTTATTACCGGTAGAAAAAACAATTTAAATATCAAAAGAGATATAGAGTTAGAAGCCCTTTCCTTCGGATTATCTACTTTACACGCCAGAATTCGTCTATTTGAGAGCATATTACACCTGTCATATAAACTGTCAGTGAAAAAATGGCAAATAAAATCTGATGCGGACAAAGCCATTGTTAACGCGAGAAAAAAAAATTCCAAGAAAAATTTAGAAGTGAATTAGGGCTAGTAGTAAGTGTACCGAAAGCTGGATTTGGAAACACCAACGATGGTAACACTACCAGAAGATTTTTTTCAATCCTGAATTAGCTGCAGAAATAACTGTACCTAACGCTGAAGAGGATTCAGATTCGGAAGAGGTCTTTGAAGAATCCGACGAAGAAGAACTATGGCACTCATCATCACTTTAGTGCAAAGGAGAAGTTGTTTTAAATAAATTAATTGTTATAATTTTAAATAAAATTTATCGTTACAATCATAAATAAGTTATTACTATGAATAAATTAATTATTTTCTGATAAATAAAATACTATAAAGTAACAAATTACAAAAATATTTTTTTTTAAATATTCTTGGGAGGCGGGGATTGGTTAGGCATGTGAAAGCTTAAAAATTAATATTTTTAGGAAATTGGAAAAAAAAATAAAATTTTTTTTTTACATTGGAGGAATACCTCCTCCTGCCCATAAAAATAAATTTTTATGGTTTTAAGAAGTATGTAATCTATTTCTTTTAATAATTGCATTATTTTTTCAAATAATTTTTTATTTCACCGCCCCCACAAAAGGGGGCGGGGCTAAAATCTCATTTAAGAATCTCCTGAGTCCAACTTTAAGTTTTTGAACATTCTTTGACCTTAAAAGTTGTAATTGCTAAACAAAATGACGGGAAAATAAAAAAAAAAACTTGAATTTTTCAGAGGTAGGATTAGTTCTTCCAAGGTGAACTTATTTCTCCTTGATCCGATTTTATAGCATTGACAGCCTATGACGATAACAGATTTTTCTGCAAATTTTCATTAACCTAGGGGCGCTCAGTGCATTTTTAGATTGGCAAAATACCCCTAAATGCGACTATTGCAGCCAACATTATTGTAATTGCAATTGTGTAGCCGCTGCCGTTTTAAAGCATCAGCATCAAATGTGTTTTTTATGCTTTTGTAACTACAGACTGACTTCCCCTCGCTCCACGATATAAAGTTCTTGTAAAAAGTTTTTCGAACCATTTTTATGTCTTATGAAAATAACACATTTGCTAAGCAAATTATCCTTAAAAAAATACGCAAAGAATACTACAACAAAATAAGCATAAGGTTTTTTATTAACAACTAAAAAATTAACACAAAATTCATTAAATTCATTCCGTTTATGTGCTAAACAAAATGCGAATCATAAATCTATCTTTATGGAAATTGCACAGGTATAAATACATTTAATTGACATTTTTAACGTGGGAAAACAAGTCAACTAAATGATTTTGGTATTCAATAAAAACCTGATATTTATTTAATGTACATTCATGTATTTTGGCGTTAAATTCGCACTTAAACACAGATTCTATTTTATTTTATTTTTTTCCTGATTTTATTTTTGCTTTAGTCAGGCAGGAGAAAAAAAATATTTCTTCTGCGAACTCTGCTGCTGTAAAATGATAAAATCTGTTTTATTCGATTTTAAGTTAAAGAAAACGCCTCTAACATTTAAATTGCGTGTACGAGATTAAAGGCAACAAATAACACAAGATCATAAAATAGACACTTGCAAACAGTTAACAAAAGCAAATTTGCTAAACGTTGTAAAAAGTCAAAATATGAGAACCTTATTGTTACATTTTCTTTGCTTCCTTTAAGTCGTTTAAAAGTTCGACAGTGGTAAAAAACAACTATAACTAACAACTAAACTTAAATCAGTGCAGCTAGTTTTATCTATCTGTCAAAAATTCTCTTGTGCACAGAAAATCTGTGACGCAAACGCAAATATTCGATTTTGACAGCTTGTTAGTTGACGTTGGCTAAAAGAAACAGAGTTGCATTTGTCATTAAAGAAAAGAAATGGCATTTTAGTTATTATCCGGTCTATCTAGCGGTTTTATCTCTATTTTGTATTTTTATTATTGGGTTTTTTTAAATAAGATAAATTTAAGTTAATCTTCACAACGTAACGCTGACGCTCTTAAACCATATTATTGCAGCCTTAAAGCTAGTTGCTAAAAATCGCTACGCTTGACGAGCTGATGTTGTTTTTTCTATTAACATAATTTATTTATCAAATAAATATAGATTTACTCCCGTTTTTGCCCTCGCTTCTATCATTTTCTAATCATTTCTATTCTAATCTTACATTTCGTTATGGATACATGCTTTAAAAATATTTTTGTTCCCAATTTTTTTACTTTACCATACGTAGTAGTATAAGGTAAAGTATAGTAATCATGAAAAAAATCGAGGTCGGGATTTCAACGGAGTTGAGGTCTCCTGAATCCATTTTGGCTATTTTAGCAATTATGTCTGTAGTGGGGGTGTGTACCACTATTTTTGTGGAGTTTGTACAGGTTTGACATATCAAATTAAAATTTAGTATGTGCCTTTGGTATATGAAGATGAAGAGCTGTATAATTTTTGGTCATAATTGCGAGGGGGCAAGGGGTAGTTTCCTTACCCCCAAATTTTGAGAACGCCTTAAAGGTCATACCGTGTGGCATATTAAAATGAAATTCAGTATGTGCATTTGGTATATGGAGATAAAGAGCTGTATAAATTTTGGGCATAATCGGGAAGGGGCAAGGGATAGTTTACTTAACACCCCAAAACGAAATATATCCATAAAAATATCTGTTTTCATTGGGTATGGTAAAATTGAGTGTAGGCCACTCCAGATTTTTTTAATATAATATTATTATATTCTTTTATTCATGTTTTGAGTTGTTATTAAATCAAATCTACTATTTTAAATTAAGCACGATTTTAAATTGTTTTATGTCTTCCTTTAAATAAAAAGTTTTTTCTTAACACTGAACCCGAAAGTTTCATGGATGCACATGACTATAATATTGTCCCAATATTTGCGCAAGTTTTAAAGGCTTTGGATTCAAAAAATCCAATATTGTTAAACCACACGATATATGGTTCTTTTAAGATCACCGAAGCGGGATAGTATACGACCAGATAATGTCGAAAGCAGCAATATAATTATTTGGCGGGGTATATGGCATTTGGCAGTGTCTTTTGCAACTACATGAATCCCAATTCAATGCGAAATAATGTGAACAGAAATAACTCTGTTTTCATGTTGCAATCTCCCGGGACACTAATTGTCATTGTAGTTCATGTGTTTACCTTGCCGCAGTGAAACTGGGGGTACCAGACGCCAAACCTTAATTTGGATGAACAGGTCTGTGGAATACAGGGTCATTCGAGGCCCGACCACGACTGGTACCACGGGAACCAGTAGCCCAAAAGAGTACCGTTCCTCTCTGTGACTGGTTGTTGGTGAGATCCCCTTCATAGGTTCACTTAGTGGCTGTGGTTTGCATCAATACATACAGATAAGGTGCTCGGTTGGTCAAGTGTGCTGTTGCATTCTCAACAGAAATAATTGGATGGTCCCCAACCCCTAAACAAGACGTTAGAACATGGGTCCAGGCTTGCCATGTTCTATAAATTGCTACTCAGTAGCGTACATGTTGTACACTGTGTGATGATGGGAAAAATGGAATTTTTCATTGCGCTAGTATTGATTAGTGTGCGGTATTCATATGACGCAATAAGGGTGCTGGACTACACATTATAATTTCACCCAGTAATAACACCGTCGGCGAAGGGCCAACACGGCTAGGTGCTGACGTTAATCTTGATCACATCATCATGTTGCAATATCGATTACTAATAACAGTCATTGCCTTAGTAATAATAAGTAAAATTTGTTAACACAAAGGTGTTAAATAATACCATTCATATACAAATTAAAAATTTCGAAAGAAAAATTTAACATATTTTGCTGTTTGTATAATTTTGGCTAACAGTACTAAAAAATACAGCGGTGTGCATTACTCAACTCATAAAAGATAAAATGCTTTTTCTTTTTAATTATGATTATAATATTTTCTTATAGAAACTTTTTTTTTAAGATTTAATTGCAATTTTTTTATGAATGTACATACCAAGGCGAATTCATTCCAGGTGGAGGCGATATCCCAGCTGATTGTGTTTTTGCTCTCTTTTTTTTGGTAATCTCCTGTCAAAAATACATTGTTTCAAATCTGCTAATCTAATGTTAAAGTTGTTGTTTTTTTGTAATTGTTGCCCTACTGCTCACACCTGGTATGAAATCGCCTTGGTACATACATATCTATAACACAAAGCACAAACAGCTGTTTCTGTACGGAATGTGCGATCGGTTTCGTACTTTGCTTTAGCAAATCAAATTTGACGAAACCTAACGAAAGGTTTGATTAAGTACATTATAGTTTGCCACATATGATTTATATGTAATTACACAGTCCCTTGAGTTGCCTTAAGCTAGCTTATGCATATTATAGTTGGGCCTTCAGAACTAGCATGGTCCAAAGATACCTTCAAAACAATGTTTAGCAATAAATATTATTCTTCTCTCGTGTAGTGGTATATTTTTAGTAACTCTAGATTTGTTAGGTTAATCAGTGTGTTTTAAAGAATATGTATCATACTATCAAAATCAGTTGCTTCACGCTTGAACAGAGTTGAAAAATATTCCAACTTATTTGGCCAACAAATTAACTTTTATGACAAGCCTTATTTTCATCTCTTCGGCAATGCCAAAAATAAAAATTGCTTCATCTGGAGATCCAAAAACCTGCACATCATTGATGAGATGCGTTGGCATCATTAACCTATTTTTCGAAAATGCTGCTGGGAAGACCATTCCAGTCAACGGCGAGAGCTACGGAGCCATGACTACGGACTTATTATGGTCTGAAATGAAAGCTATGAACTTGGATAATCTTTGGTTTCATCAGGATTTCGTCTCATGTAACATAGCTAATCCAAGAATTGATCTTTTGCGCACTAAGTTCGGCAATCACGTCATCATCCGTCTTGTTAATGTCAATAGTATTTCTCGAAACTGCGATTTGACATTTTAAGGGGTGGGTTGGTGTTGAAGACCGATACTATGCGAATAATATGGAAACGATCCAAACCTTACAGTTAATTTTATCTAAGACATTGGTGTTGAGATATTTAACAGAGTAAATAAAACAGGCATAAACTCAAGTTCAAATCAGTTTTACTTAAATATCGAAAACAAAGTTAAATTAATTATAATAAATTTAAAGTGAAAAGGTTTTTGAGAGTGAGGGCCGTCGCGGTCCTAAAAATGTTATACTGCACTATAAAATTTAAGACCTCTACTTTTAGAAAGTAAAATAACGTTGAGCGATTTTGCGCTATTTTTGGCGATCTTTTGAAAATTTAACCTTCTTCCGTTTCTTCTCATCTTGCATAGGTGCATACTAGTAAGAATATTTTGGTTTTCAATAATTGAATGTAGATGTTTTTTATTTAAATCGTTACATCTAACACTGTTGTTATCTGTAAAAAAAAGGGAAAGCGCAAACTGTAATTTTCACCCACCCCATAGCGGTTTTTAACTATATATACCTGTCCAGCTGAATTCTAAATGACGTTATTTGATGAAGCAAAAATGTATGTGTTTTAAGTAATTTTCAAATTATAAAAAAAAATAAAGTTAAAAAAAACGAACCTGGCCTGTAGTTAATCAGTTTTTTTACTATAAACCCTTTTGAAGCTTCGAGAGTAAAATGTAAAAAGTATATACAAGATGGGAGTTATTCCAAATAGTACAGGAATCAACTGCTAAGACCGTTGAAGAGAAATTACAGTTTTTATTTAAAAAAATGTGCGACATTTCAAAATGTAGTACAAAGGAAATGGTGATATATCAGCAGTAAAGGACTGTTCACAGAACTTCAAAAAAATTCAAATTATGTTGACATTTCGCGTAAAGAAAATTGGACAGAATTTTAACCATGCATGGGACATGGCTAAAAGGAAAAGTGACAATACCTGTATTTGGCAGTTCGTCTTCAGAACGATTACAAAAGCCCCTCGTTGAATTAACCGAAAAAAGTAAGAGAAGAAAAACTGAAATCTTGAGAAATCAGCTCGATGCTAAATTATTGATCCGTATTGTCCAAACACAATTAAAAACTTGTGGGAAAAAAGATGTCTCAAGTCTACTTAAAGAAATTGTGTGTTCTCCGACAAGAGCTACTAATCTGAAAAAGATACACAAAGATATACAAGAGGATAAAGTAAAACAGCTAACAACTTTAAAGAAACATGCGAAGAAGAACCATGGCACTCATCATCATCTTAGTGCAAAGGAGAAGTTGTTTTATATAAATTAATTTTTATTTAATTAAATACTATAAAGTAATAAATTTCAAAAATATATTTTTATTAATATTCTTGGGAGGCGGGGATTGATGAAGCATTGGAAAGTTTAAGTTTAATATTTTTAGGAAATTGGCTAAAAAAAATCAGAAAATTTTTTTCACAGGGATGTTTTGGTGATGGATTTGGAGGGTTACCTCCCCCTGACCATAAGAACACAAAAAATTAATTTTTATGGTTTTAAGGCGTATGTAATCCATTTCATTTAATAATTACATTCTTTTTCAAATCATATTTTATTTCACCGCCCACAAAAAGGGGACGGGGGTAACTGGCATTTTAGAATCTCCTGGGTCCAACTTTAAGTTTTTGAACATTCTTTGACCGTAAAAGTTGCAATTGCTAAGCAAAATAACGGGGAAAGATTAGTTCTTCTAAGGGGAAATTTTTTTTCCTGGTTCCAATTTTTCCTATTTTCAAAATCTAATAGGCTATGAGAAAAGTTTCTGCTAAGGCGCTCAATAACTTTTTAGAGCAAATATAAAATAAAAAAGTATAAAAAAGTGCGGCTGTTTAGAAGTTGTATATTTTTTACATTTTAATTTTTAATCACCCCACTGTATAGTGCACTTAGTACCACTCAGTTTGGAATCTTGTAGTTATATGTAGACAGTCATGCAGACCATTTTTGTTATGTCTTTTTGAATGATCTTTAAGTTTTATAAGTTTTGGCTGAAGTATTGTTATAACTGGGTTTGATTTTATTTGGTTTTCGTTGAAAACAAAATATCACTGACGCATTGCATGTCAAATGGACATAATATTCCCATAATCATAGACAATATCTATTCATTCCTGTTTATGATGTTTTTTTATTATTTATTTTGCAGATAATTGTGAAAAGAAAAGATTTTCTTTAAATTATAATGACTGTATGCATCGCTCTGAATAAACGTGAATTAAAGTTGTAAAAAAGTCCAAATGCTTCACAAATAATTCCATTAAATAATATTGCAAATAATATTTTTTATTGATTGTAATTTCATTTGTGCCAAGTAAAATCTGCTCAATTATTTTTTAGTGGTAAAAAAATAATTATCGAAAGAAATATTTAAACTCATTCATACTTTGTATCCCTCCATTCAATCGAATGATTTAAGTTTATTTTATTTTGATAAGAAAGTCAATTTAAAAATTTATATTTAAATAATAAAGATACTTATTCCCATAAATTACGTACTTCCTTAAATTGCAAATCGCAGTAGCAGCTTCGAATCGGCTTTAGATGGCAACAAAGTCTGTGTGTGGAAAGAAAGTGTTAATGAAACTTAAATGAAAATTAATGCATTTGCTTTTTGAAAGCTTTTAGTTCAGATGTGCGAATTTACAAGTATGAGATGTTTTAATTGTTTATGGCATCTGTTTCTAATGGAACATGTTCATCATCGGCATAAACGTGTTAATAAATGTGTTTCCGATCTAGATTATGGTTAAGAGCATTTTTATTTGAATTTATGAGAATACAATTTCACGTCTTGTGTAATGAACTTAACTATGCCAACTTGGCAAGCAAATAAATTAAAGCATTTGTTCTTTTTAATATTATTTGTTGTTACATCTGACATACATCATCGAACGTGCATTTCGCTTTGTGGCAACTTCAAGTAACTGCCTAAAACGTTTCAAAGTTAAAACCATATACTATCTCCAAATCTCGTCTTTTATGAGGTCACCCTCTGACTTTAAATTTAATTTCTATATTTGTTGCTAAAGCGAATAGGGTATGTTCTCTAACTATTCAGATTTGAAAGAATAATTTTTACTATTTTATTCGATTTTCATTCGATAACTTTAAATACTTTCACTTTTGTTCTACTTCAGTTGAAGACAGCCGATTTTAGGTACTCCCGAATACCTTGTACATTCATACTAACTGTAGTTAGTCGTAGCAAGTCTCAAGGGCTCACGAATACTTCTTAAATTCAATTTTTTTTTGCTTGCAATAACTGCTGAATGCTTCTTACTGTAGCTAGTCTCAAATACTTCACTTGGCTAATTATAGCAACTACCTGCAATTTTTACATTAATAATAAACATTGTTAGCCGTTAACTTCCGAAAACGTCCTAAATTTGTTGTATTGCCGATTCTTACACTCGTACTTATCCTGGTTAGCTGTGATTGATCACAAGAAAAATTTATATGAGTCTTAAGGGAGAATTAGTGTTGGGATCTGACAATATTTAAATTGTACCAAATCAGCATCAATTGTACCAACATTTGACATTAAGGAAAAAGCAAACAAAGCATGCATACAGTAGCTCGACATTAAAAGATGGTAATGAAAACTTTAATACTGGGGTATTTTAAAGTGATGATAAGTGACCTTGATTCCTTGAATTCTTTTCTGTGGATATTTGTCAACGAAAATCAAAGTAAAGGAAATCCAATCTCAATTCCTAAAATAAATACCATAAATCCCAAAATTGGAATTTTTAGGCTTTGGCCCATAAAGTCTACATATGGACTAGGGTTCTTGAAATACTTTCAGCAATAATTGGAAATATATATTGGTTTGTTACAGCAGTATTCTTTTTCCGATCTCTTTGGTATTTTAGAACATATAGGCTAATGACAAAATTTCGATGTAAAATAGATCAGTGAAACAAGCCGTCCCAAAATTTAAGGCGGCGGCGGCGGCGATGGGACGGCTCAATTCGGCTTGACTTTATTATATTGTTGCTTAAAAAAAATATCATTCGTTTAAATATTTTGTTTTACTTTTATATATATTTTTATTAAAATTTTAATTCAAATCAAAATTTTACTGAAATCCGATTTATAAAAAATTTAGAATTTTACTAAAATTTCGATTTAAGTTAAAATTCTATATAAAATAAAAAATTTGTATAAATCGAAATTAGAGTAAAAATTTTGGAAAAATAAGTTTTATTTTTTAATATAATTTACATAAAAATATTACATAGGAATTTATCTGGAATTTATCATAAATGAATCCTATAAACACATGTACGCAGAACAAACTAATACTTATATCCTATGAATTTATTCATAAATATTGTGAAAAAGAAAGTGAATTGGACTATTTACTAGGATTATGACTTTTACACGAATTTGGTTTAGAATGTATATATATATATATATATATATATATATATATATATATATATATATATATATATATATATATATATATATATATATATATATATATATATATATATATAA